>JAWPHD010009418.1:0-104136 GCA_037043455.1 Cyrtodaria siliqua | reverse complement strand
CTATTCTTTGCCCCGTGACCAAACGGGGGCCCCCGAGAACCGCACGGGGCTAATGGAGAGAACTGTCTATTATGTTGTAATAACTTGTAGTTCAATCCATTTGCATATATATGTTGCTATGACTATTGTCATGTTGAACTGATGTATTGTAACATATCTGCAATAAAATATTATTAAACTATTGAGTTAATAACACTTCTTTGTTAACTTCAACGTAGGTTTGTTTGTAAACTGTGTTTTCTTCTTCTTTTTTCGTCATATGACATCACTCGCCTGAAAGGTCAAGATGATGACTTTGAAACCTTTTTTACCGTTTCACCTCTCACCGATGCGGGTTCGAATCAGACTGGGAGTTCGACATGTGAGAAAGTTTCAATTCTTACCGGTATGTACGCGACAGGTACTATTGACTGCCATATATAGCCTAATATGTGCTGAAATCTGGAGCCAAACCTCTTAACCCTTAACCCGCTAAGCATGACTATAATCTGATCAGTCATTTTCCCCAAAACACCCCTTTTTCACATAAATGGAATAGTCTTAATTCACAGAAAGAACAATCCATTATATATATTTAGGTTAAACATGTTTTCAAAATGTCAAGCAATCTCAATAAATATATAACTGGAACAATGTGCCACAAAAGAAACTCAAAATCACTAAAAAGACTGCAGCAACAATTATAGAGTAGAACACAAATGTCATGTGGGATGGTTCTTCTTTGTATCCCAGCGGGCGTGTCTTCAGGGGCAGCATGGTCCTTTGCCACTGGGTCATGATGGCCTCACGGGCACCGGGCCACGCCCCTGGGCCATGCAGGCGATACTGGTAGGACGAGCAAGGCCCGAATATACACTTCATTGCAAGGATGGGTCGAAGAGAAACAGTCGCTCTGAAATTGTAGAATACAAAAACTGACAAGAGTGTATACTGTCTGACAATCATCTGTTTCAGTAATGTATCTTTTAAAGTCATGTAAGCGCTTTACGCAAAGCAAATTATCCCACATGTAAAGCATCAAATGAAAGAGATTAATTTCAAAAATAAAAAGTGATAATATTAAAAGTATTTGGACTCTCATCTTTACTTTTTCAATATAATACAAGTAAATCGGTAGAACCGATGGATGCTCCCAAAATGTATCCTCAACTTATCATATGGCCTTGTATCACCTAGCAGTTTAAGTATAAAATTACAAAGAGCAATTACTCTAATTTGAATGATGACAGAGTCACGGTTCTTGCACTTTGTACTTTATCTCATTGTCCTCTATTACTGTGTGAAGTTTCATTGCAGTCCCATCAGCAGTTTTGAAGATATTCTCCGGACAAGAATTCTTAATATTAAATTACAAAGGGTAATAACTCTAATTTGAATGATGACAGCGTTACGGTTTTTGCACTCTGCACTTTCTATCATTGCCCTCTATCATTTTGTGAAGTTTCAGTGCAGTCTCATCAGTAGTTTCGAAGATATGCTCCGGACCAACATTATAAGTATTAAATTACAAAGGGCAATAACTCTAATTTGAAATAAGGCGTAGTTACGGTTCTTGCACTCTGCACTTCCTTTCATTGCCCTCTATCATTGTGTGAAGATGCAGTGCAGTCCCATCAGTAGTTTTAAAGATATGCTCCGGACAAACATTCTAAGTATTAAATTACAAAGGGCAATAACTCTAACTTGAATGAAGACGTAGTTATCAGTAGTTTTGAAGATATGCTACGAACAAACATTCTAAGTATTAAATTACAAAGGGCAATAACTCGAATTTGAATGAAGGCGTAGTTACGGTTCTTGTACTCTGCACTTCCTTTCATTGCCCTCTATCATTGTTTGAAGATGCAGTGCAGTCCCATCAGTAGTTTTAAAGATATGCTCCGGACAAACATTCTAAGTATTAAATTATAAAGGGCAATAACTCTAACTTGAATGAAGGCGTAGTTACGGTTCTTACACTCCGCACTTCCTTTCATTGCCCTCTATCATTGTTTGAAGATGCAGTGCAGTCCCATCAGTAGTTTTGAAGATATGCTCCGGACCAACATTCTAAGTATAAACTTACAAAGGGCAATTACTCTAATTTGAACAATGACAGAGTTGCGGTTCTTACACTCTGCACTTCCTCTTATTGCCCTCTATTATTGTCTGAAGGTTCATTGTAGTCCCATCAGTAGTTTTGAAGATATGCTCCAGACAAGAAAGTGTGACGGACACACGGACGGACGGACAAAGCGGCAACTATATTCTCGCCCTTTGGGGAGCATCTCGCCCTTCGGGGAGCATTAAACCAACTATCTGCCTCTTGAGGTCAACAGTTAGAACTATTCCTCGGGAACGACTATTGACACAAAACAGAGAACTATTGACCTCAACCATGTCTCAGTCAATAGTTTCCTGTTTCAGGTCAATAGTCATTTCCTCAGAAGAATAGTTTTAATGTTGTTTTTTTAAAATTATAATGAATGACTTTGTACAGTGTGCAAATGAAAATAATTTGAAATATATTGCTATCAGAGTTACTTGCACCACTGGAAGTTATACATTTACTTTACTACGATTTGAACATGGATTACATCACGGTTCTTTTGTCCATGAAACATGTATGCAAGATTTCATTGATCGAACGAACTGGCGTGGCGCAGTCGGTAGGTAGCGCGGCGGATTTGTAACCGGAGGCCCCGGGTTCAATCCTCCGTGGTGCCACTGAGTTCCGTCGGTGTGTTCTTGGGCAAGACACGTTCCCTTAGCCCCGTCCGCCGGATGGGGACGTAAACCGGGAGATCCCGTGTATCGGTCTATCCTCCGAGCACGTTAAAGAACCATAGGAATCTATTCGATAATAAGAGTAGGGCAGGTTCCCGGACTCCTATGTATCCTTCCCCTCTCTCTGGGGCGGCTCTAAATAACCTATACTGTGTTGATGAGCCGTTAAACAACATTCAATTCAATTCAATGATCGAACACAATCAAACCGGATGCAGTTAATTGCTAAAAGCGACTAAAATAGCTTTTGCTTCCATTGTTAACCGAGATTAGACTGCGAGTTACTCGCAGGTTGACCTGGGTTTACAATGTCCGGATTCTCATCAGTCATTTCTCCAAAACACCCCTTTGTCAAATAAATGAAATGGTCTTAATTTAAAGAAAGGACAGTCCATTATAGATTCATAGAAGGCTACGGGTTAAAGGGGTGGGGTTGGTCAGATTACGTCAGGCTTTTTCTAGAAGAAACTTAAATTTTAAAACATTTCTTTTCTAATTTTTGATCGATATGGCGTTCAGGCCCAAATTTTAAGTCGAGATGAATTTTGAATGGAATTGGGTGTAAAATTCTTAAATTAACCAAAGTGCATAACATTTGATATTACACAATACAGTTCAAAATGAATTTCTTTGAAAATAATGGGTCAGTTGTAGACTAATTCATTACGTTTAGGCCATTTATTATAGAAAATATCAGTATTTGTTATTTTTAAAGTCCAATCCCACGATAAGCCTGAGGTATGCCTTTAAAGGGGTTGATGCACTATTTTTAAACAAGATTTTTTTTAAAAGAGCTCTGACAAACTTGAAAAAAGCTGAAAGAATTATCAAAATACCATGAAAAATAAAGATCTATAAGATTTTTCGTTTGTTCTAATCCTATTAATTACGTACTGTACAATATATATATATGTTGTAAACATGTTTAAACCAACTATGGGTAGGTGTTCAAAAGTGCCTTACTGGGGTCCTATGTATGTTTT
Source organism: Cyrtodaria siliqua (assembly GCA_037043455.1). Lineage (NCBI taxonomy): Eukaryota > Metazoa > Mollusca > Bivalvia > Adapedonta > Hiatellidae > Cyrtodaria > Cyrtodaria siliqua. Next base: position 100,387 of record JAWPHD010009418.1, on the reverse strand, counting down.
AAGGGAAGAGACCTTAATAATTATTTAAACTATATTAGCCGTGTTTAACTAGAAACTCTACACATAATACGACGCAAACTCGGCCAATACAAACAGGAAGTCAGTCAATACAAAAAGACAAGGCCAATATGAAGAAATTCACCAATCCGAGTTTTAAGTGACGTCATTCACGTTAAGTGATGTCATTCACACTCGCTTATCAACCAATAAATGAAATTAACGTTACTATAAATAAATGCAAATCATGTCAAAATAATTTCAGAAAAATAAAATGCTACTCTAGTGGAAATTATTTAATAAATTTGTCATTAATTAAGTGTTTTCATATTGCTCGAGTTCCTACTGGTCCTCGGACTGTCATAATGGCCCGCGGCCTATGGGCCAATATGACAATCCGTGGACTAATAACTGGGCCAATACGAAATCACTTAATTCATAACATCATAATACTATACATGAACCTACTAAAATGTGGACGGCATTCGTTCAGCTGTGCCAGCTCATCCATGAAAGGTAAATAGTCGACCTCTATGGTGTGTCTTTGGGACTTCACGTATCGCTGCGACATCTCCTCTTTCTTCATCCTAATATCTGCCCTCATATCTGCCTGGGACGGTAACGTGACGTCTCCCTGGAAAATGCGATATAGTCATGCTTGATTAAACACTGGGATCCTGCCACGGGCTTAGTTTGTGAGATGTGCACTTTTTATCCGCACCCATTAAGACCATGGGTTACTATTATCCAATTCTTAGGATTTCGACTACTTATAAACAACTCTGTCATTGGCTGTCAAGTAATTTGCATACTTGATCAATTCATAATAAATAAATTTTATAATAGGAAAGTTTAATAAATGATAAACTCATGAATAAAGTTGAATTTGCAGACTTGATAAGTTAGTCATGAAAAACAATTTTAAAACGTGCATACATTAAAAGTCAGACATGAAAAACAATTATAAAATATAAAACATTAAAATTATCTGATTAAATTTCTTCCAAGAAGTCTATGTAGCAGAATTCAAAGTGATCCCCTTCTTAAGAAACCGCTGAGATAAGACCTGTCTTTAAGACAGATATTCTTAAGGAACTGAACGTAATGACCTCCTGTCTTAAAAGACCATTCTTTCCAGCATCTACGGTATCAATATGGATGTGGTTAAAAATCACCTATTAAAATCACTTATAAATGAACCAAAATGATTTCTTAAATTGTGACGCCTGCAAATAAACAAAAGTTGCAAATAGCATAATAGTTCTTGTGAGCCTTTGATTTAATAAATTCACAAGTATGTCCTAACCAGGAGATGTTTAACATTGTTGTACTGTATATTTTAAAGGGACACATGGCAATCTTGAAGTTTGTATCAAAAATTAAAATTAACCCCGAGCTTTACATTACGTGGTCCCGCCTTAATTCCGTTAAGCGATGGGAAAGCTTATATTAGCAGGATTTTATAACGGATATTCCGACAATAAAACACGTTTATAAACATGTGTTACTGAAAAAAGCGATAACCTGATTGAAACTACCTGTAAAACATTTTAAGCCGAAATTAAGTTTTTTTTCCATACCCCAGCCAACCCCGTTTTCGCTTCTTGGAGACGGGGTTGGATGGGGTATGAAAATTAATACTTGGACCATGTAATGATTAATCCGGTATCTTTTTAACTTTAAACCTGCATGCATACCATTAAATTGAAAAGTTGAGTCTTCAATTGTCTTCATTATTCTACCAATGTTTAAATATATTATTGGTGAAATACAATCAACAGTCAGTAAAATGCAAACACAATTTTTTTTGAAAAATTCTAATGATTAATATTAATGATTTTAAATATGCAAGTTATGTAAAAAAAAAAACGCCGCAAGTTTTAAACAATTCAAGATTGTCGTTTGTCCCTTTAATTTTGAGAAACTAATTGATTCCGATTTTTACTGATGCAACAAATAAACTGACCTTAAAAACTCTGGTGGCCAGTCTACACTGCAACTCGGAGATTGGAAAGGGAACGGCGCCCAATGGCTGAATGAACCCAATCACGGCGAGCGTGGACTTCTCCAGATCCGGCGGAAACGCGTACTTGTACAGGTCTGCCTGGTTTCCCTGTACGTCTATCACAGATTTGTCCAAGAACGGGAACCCAAACACGTAACCCGTCGCCAAAATCACCACGTCAATATTATCCTCGAATGTTCCGTCTTCAAATTTAACGCCAGTTTCCGTGAATGATTCCACGTTTGCTTTGATAATCACCGAGCCAGAAATTATTCTGTTGGGCAGGTCATCGTTGACCGTGGGGTGTTGAGACATGATGCTAAAGCCCGGCTTCAGCGAATACATACTATGGTCAATTTTCTGGTTCATTACGTGTTCGATATACTTTGAAATGAGACCGGGAACCAGTTTTGATAATGCTATCATGAATCTGTTGTGTTTGGACATGTCGTGGGGCAGACCACTGTCAGATGTTTTGCTCCAAATCCACGTTCCCCTACGGGTACTAAGGAACACCTGAAAAAAAAGCAAACTTGAGCCTTGCTTTACCTCTCTGAATATATGAATGAACACATTACTATATAATTATTGCAAGTTGTTTTTAAAAAATAAATACAAATCTTAAAAAAGCGCATAGCTTTATCTATGTAGGAGGAGATGCTATCCCTCACACATGGATAGAATCTTGGACAGAGACGACAAAATGATCCCCGCTTTTTCTTACTTTTAAAGAAAATCAAGACGGGATTCTATTATCCTAGTTAAAAAACTCGTCGACCTCCTTCACCAAAATACATTAAAATACTAGCACATACTGTCTTTGTTTTAATTATATATTTTTCAGATTCTTAATATAATCATTAGAAAGCAACCAAAACATGATAGCATTTGACATCATGACAACTAAAACTATTGTAATATGCATGAACTAAAAGACATGTCGATGGGACATGGATGGCCTTCTCTGCATTTTGAATGGGAAAACATCAGCTTCTTTGAAGAAAGCATTGCATTTACAGTATTTGAATCTTTGAAGCGGTTAAAACGCACAGTACCGCGACATACCTGGGATGCAACATGACTAAGTTCCACCGCAGCGTCAGCCCCGGAGTTGCCAATACCAATTATTACAACTCGCGTGTCATCGTAACCCTGAGGGTGCTTGTAGTCATGGGAGTGGAGCACCGTCCCTTTAAATTTGAAATGACAAAGTCAGGGGAACTTCAAAAGGAGTTTGACTCGACAGGGAGATTTATTAAGGGAAATACAGGATTATTGCCAATAATAATCAATGCTTGCCATTAGTACTATGATGCTATTAAGTGATTTCATACTGGCCCAGTTATTAGTCCAAGGAGTGTCATATTGGCACAAGTCCGAAGGCCGCGGGCCAATCTGACAGTCTGAGGACCAATAACTCGGACAATATGAAAACACTTAATTAATGACAATTTTATTAATTAGCTATAGTAGAGTTTTATTTTATTAAAATTATTCTGACATGATTTGGGTTTATTTATAGTAAATTTAATTTATAGGTTGATTGATAAGCGAGCGTGAATGACGTCATGTAACGTGAACGATGTCACTTATAGCTTGTATTGGCGAGTTTCTTCATACGGTCCTTGTTTTCCCATATTGGCCGACTTCCGGTTCGTATTGGCCGAGTTTTCGTTGCATCAGAGTTTCTAGTAAAACATGGCTCATATATTTTAGTTAATTAATAATTATGTAAATAAATTGAGGATTCAACGCGGAACTACTGTATTTTGTTCTTTTTTATTTATACAGTTACAGAGGTTTCGCGTTCACCCCTCGAAATAGATAGTTTGAAATAGCAAATTTTAGAAATACTACATCCAAGGGTGGCCACAGAAATCTCAAAATACAATTCCCTGATTTTTCCCTGACCCCGCACTGGGTTTCCCTGAATAATATAAGAATATATACAGCCTCCATGTACCTCAATATGCCTGTACCATAACCAAATACCACATATACGAGCATATATATAGAATTTTGCATTTTTATATGCTTTTATTACACATAAACCATTTAAGTAAATGAATACCATCTAACATGTTTATAACTGATGTAATCATTTTCACAGAAAACAGTATTTTCTATTGTTAAACATATACTTGACACGTTAGATGGTAATTCATTGTAAGGGACAGCAGGTGACCAGGCACTGAAGCATCCCCTCTCCGGCACCCTGCATTCTCCAGCATCATGGAGCTCCATTGTAAACCTTAGGGAAAGCAGGTGACCAGACACTGACGCACACTGCTCTCTCCAGCACCCTGGAGCTCCATTGTAAAGGGACAGCCTCTCCAACACCCTGCCATCTCAAGCACCCTGGAGCTCCATTGTAAGAGACAGCAGATAACCAGGCACTGATGCAGTCCCTCTCCAGCACCCTGCTCCTCTGGCACGCTGGAGGTCCATTGTAAGGGGGAACAGCCAGGCAGTGGAGCTCCAGCATGCCAGAGAGGGCAGAGTGCCGAAAAAGGGATTCGTTAGTGCTTGGTCACCTGCTGTCCCTTACAATGGAGTTTCATGGTGCTGGATAGGGGCTGCGTCAGTGCCTGGTCACCTGCTGCCCCTTACAATCGAGCTACGGGTGCCGTAGACGGCAGGGTGCTGGATAGGGGATGCGTACTAGTCCAGTTGAATCATCCAGACACTATTTCAGTACCTTGGCTGTGTTTTTCAACGTCTTGTTAAAAGTTTATTATGGATTAAAACACTTTGTCATACCTGTCAAGTCCTGGGAATGTAGGTTTGTGTTCATGAGCGTGGTGTCCAGAACATATCAACACTGCATCATATATCAGGTCTTCTGTGTTCCCTGGAACAATACATGTACAGATGTATTACATCGACCTAGTTATAGTCATGAATGTAGGATAGTTATAGTCATGAATTTAGGATAGTTATAGTCTTGAGTTAAGGAGTAAATAATTCGTTAATTTGGAAATAAATCTGATGTTTGCACACACAAATCTGGAAAATATTTTCACAGAAATCTATAAATGTTAATTAAATGAGCTTTTTAAAATATAATAATTGTTATTTACTAAATTATTTAAGATAGTTATGTGTAGTTTAAAGGGACTGGAGGCAATGTTAACGTTATTTTATGACGAAGCATTATATATTGACCAATAATTTGTTCAAGTTGCCTTTAGGGATAGAGCTCTTACTGAGCATTTTCTTAAAATAATACAATAACAGTTATCTTCCTTGATTATCGAACGAATATGCATCAACTGTACATATATAAATTTCAATATAAGAAATCTGCGGTATTAAATTTCTCACCTACACTGTGCTTAGACACAAATGAAAGATGTCTAAATGGGTCAACATTTGGCTGATCTTCTGCACGTAATTTAAAGGAAACTGAACTAAGTGACCTAAACGCAAAACTTGAATGCAAAATGTACTAAGTAACCTATCCTTTACCTAAAGCGTCAAGTCACATCAGATTTGCTATTCACATTTGTCAAATTGAGTTAGGCTACCCACGATAGCATATATAATCAAAGTTTGAAGTCTCTAGTACCTACAGTTAGTGAGAAAATGACCTAAATGCAAAAACTGGAGTGTCAAGATCACATCCCCATTTGCTATATCACGTTGTGTTGTACTACCCAAGATACAACATATAACAACAGATAACCGAAGTTTAAAGTGTCTAGTGCAAAAGTTCCTGAGAAATAACGCAAAGTGTCAAACCCTAACGTTGACGCCGCAGCTGCCAGAAAAGTAAAATATCTCTGTTTTCTTTGATACAAAAGACTGAGGCAAGATCGTTTCATTTTGTAATTCGACATCCACAATTCTCTCAGATAAACTAAGGCCCCTTTAAGGTAAAATAATCACGAACAAGTGTATTTAATTACCAACTATTGGACCCCGGCGTAAATATTACGCAAATATCATTCAGTCACCTAACAAGTCCTCAGAGCCAGCAGACAGACAACTTGTGTTTAGTTTAATGGACACACGGCAATTTTGAAGATATTATTGCACCTTAAAAGGGCAACATTCCCTGTAGGGTAGGGAGAGATTGTAGTTGTGCCTTATCCATTACACCAGCTATACATGTTTGTCAGTTACTGTGAATGACTCTAAAAATAGCACACGTAAACAACTCTCACTGGATGCAGAGTTTGCCGACGACAAATGTACTTAATGTACAAATCAGCTAGGAGTAAAGTGTTTCAATCTAATGACTTCAAACTACTATTTTATTGGAACTGTGACAGTATTTTTTTGTATTATTCATGTTTTACCCTATTGTTACTATTTTATTTTCATCTAATATCCACTGCACTGTGTACAAGATAAAAAAGAAACTAAACAGAACTTCCTTTATTTACACTGTCCTGTTTTAATGGGATGACAGTAGGGTAAGTTTGAGGTTTGGTGCACCCTAGAACCGGTTTAAACCCCCAGTGGCCTTTGTTGCCACTGACCGTTCCAAGGCGGTAGCCCTATTGTCAACCCTTTTGTGTTTGTGATGTCGTTTGCATTTTTTATTACTTTTGCCTTCTCGTTTGTCTGTTTGCGTGTTTGTTTTTGTGTTTTGTGGTTGACTGTCTTCCTTGAATGCTGCTTTCCCTGTCCGATATTTTTATATTTCTTCACACTGCCAGCAAATATTTCATGACATAAGTTACCAGTGTTAAATGAAAATCAATTGCCAATTATAGTTGGTCTGGAGAAACAGCATATATATACTGCAGTATGCAAGATATATGCGTATAATTTAAACATGTATGTTAGGATGACATTGTGTTGGGAATAAACATTAAAAATTAAAGCATAACTGTACAAATTATTGTTAGGAATGGCTGGACATGATGGAGATAATAAGGAATTACATCGTACTGTCGTATATAATTATTATTAAGGAACATACATCACTGAGCCTGAGGAGGCAAACTTCATTTGTTAATGGATGAGATATAGAAGTGCATGGTGATGTTTCTGATTGTGATGCGAAAATGGTATGGATGATTCACATGAATAGTCACAGATCAAACATCCCATCTCGGAGTACTGCTACGGAGGTCACACACAATTATTACTACTGCCTATCTCTAAGCCATAACGCTGAGTGTCGTCTTCTGTAAACACTACCACGTGTATTTGTGTACACTTTTCAGTTCATAACCCCACAAGCTCCTTCCCTATATTTTCACATTTCTGTCAGTTGGTTTTAAAAGAAAATTGAAACTAGGAATAAGAAATACTTTTTCACAAACATGTTTTTACTAATACTTGTTTAATATCAGTTTACTTCTTGAGTTTTTTTATGAGGTGGAATTTTCAATATTTTGAAAAATGTCTCCCTGATTTAACCATGTTTAAATTTAAATGAAAAACCTGCCCCAGCTCCATCTAGTGGCTATTATACGGCAGTTGGGCCTTTACAGGGACACACGTCAATCTTGACGTGTTTATCAAGGTGGTGAAAAATTCGTTCCTCAAGTGTCAGCGTCTCTGGTGTACTGTTCCTGCACTCGCACCACTCAGCTATCGAGGACATACGGTTAGGAATCGGTTTTCACCATTTACCTGTACCCGGTTACAGATATATGATCTTTCTACGAAAGGAGTATGAAAAACATTAGGCTTGTTGAAACCAAATTCAATCCTTATGCTAACATTATGTTTGTTCTATCTGTTTTTCAGACTTTAATAACGTAAATACGTTGCATTTGTGTCAAAAATAGTGTTTTACATACTGTTGGAACAGCGACGCTGCCAACATTGCACGCTTTTTTAAAGCAATTAACGCAATTAGCGCAAGAACATCAAGAGGAACGTTACGTCATTTAAACAAACAAGTCACTGCACATCGTTTGTTTTAGCTCCGCCCCATCAATAAATGTTTTTCACTGGGAATTAAAGACCTACATGTTAAAGTGTTTCATTTAAGGGCAGTGTAACAGAAATGTAAATATTTTTAATAATATGCATACTACAAGCAGTTTTACAGTCAAAATGAAATTGTATTAACGAGTTGATGTGATCTTAATTCTTGATAAATACTTCAAAATTGCCATTTGTCCCCTGAAGATTCAAGTTTATGAGAAAAAAAAAGATTAAAGGTCGATTCTTACGGAAGGCGGGAGGTGTACAGTACTGGTTCTACCCAGGAAAAGTGGGTGGACTGCCTCCAATACAAAAACAAAATCGACCATCTTATATAACCTTACATGTGTTGAAAATGACGTAAAACAACACACAAACAATATTTCTGGAATAGGTTTTAAAACATGCAAAACTGTAATTTTCTCATTCCTTTTTTCAGACCCTATGATTTTTTATATGCATCTTTGGAAACAATATAGATACAGCCCAGACACTGCGGCATGGCCTTTTGGTAGAGTATCCACCTCGCATGAGGAATGATGGGTTCAATTCCTGTTTGGGTCATACCAAAAACTTCATAAACATGTTACTAGTAGCTTCCTTGCATGACGTTTCAGCATACAATGGGTAGTTCTAACGTCCTGCCAGGTCGGTCCGGTGTCAGTATAATGTGACTGGGTGGGGTATCATGTCACGTGACTACGGTGTGGTATTGCAGTGTGGCAGGACTATAAAGTTAAGCATGGAGCTCACTGATGCATGTAGACACTGTCGTGATATGACTGGGTGGGGTATCATGTCACGTGTCTATGGTGTGGTATTCCAGTGTGGCAGGACTATAACGTGAAGCATGGAGCTCACTGATGCAAGTAGACACTGTCGTGATATGACTTGGTGGGGTACATGTCACGTGGCTACGGTGTGGTATACCAGTGTGGCAGGACTATAACGTGAAGCATGGTATACCAGTGTGGCAGGACTATAACGTGAAGCATGGAGCTCACTGATGCATGTAGACACTGTCGTGATATGACTGGGTGGGGTACATGTCACGTGTCTATGGTGTGGTATTCCAGTGTGGCAGGACTATAACGTGAAGCATGGAGCTCACTGATGCCAGTAGACACTGTCGTGATATGACTTGGTGGGGTACATGTCACGTGTCTACGGTGTGGTATTCCAGTGTGACAGGACTATAACGTTAAGCATGGAGCACACTGATACATGTAGAAACCGTCGTGATATGACTGAAAGATTTTTAAATACGACGTTAAACCCCATACATACATACCGAACAGACGGACGTTTCAAGACAAACCTTTTACTTTGTCCTTTACTCGTACATCCCATTGCCCAGTAGTTTGAACATCTTTGTGTTTCTTGATGAAGACAACCTGGAAAGTATTTATACAAGTGCTGAGTATTTTCATAAAGTGTGATGTGAAAGCTCAGTACTTAAAGTATTGGCCTGTTGTGCAAAGGGTTAAGGTTTCATGGGGGTGGTAGTAGGATTTAATTGTCAAGGCAGAGAAACGTACACACCACTCTATGTTAACAAGTCAATATTGCGTGATTGTTTTACAACTTGTAGGGATATCTTAACGGACAGAACTGTGTGCATCTTTATTAAGTATTTCATAAATACTATTTATGTAAAGACCTTGAAGAACTCTATGTAACTAAGAACATTTATATAATCACGTTTCCGTCTAATTTAATTTCGTGAAATTGTGATTTATTACGTCACACAATTTGATTTTAGGATTAAGTTTTAAAACAAGTGAAGCACCTACAGTGTTGCGACAGCCGGATTTCAAATTCCACAGTTTAACTGAAAAATCTAAGTAAAAATGGGGGGATAATTCAGGTAAAATACACAACAGAGTTATGGTTCGTGTCATGTAACGCTTTCCGACAAATCGTTTTTGTTAAAAAAAAAACTTTAACCAAAAACTTTAATCTGAAAGTCAAAACTGTAGACAAACAGACAGGCAGACAGAGAGAGAGAGACATCGCCAAACTGAAAGCCTGGATTTGCTACGCAATCCGGCTAAAAAAGATATAAACTGCAAATATACAATTTAAGCAACAGTATTTTAAAGATTATTATGAGCCTGGATTTAAACCTCGGATTTTCAAATGAATATCAAAATAAAATACCTCTGTCTGAAACTTGATATACTTCATCAAGTTGAACTGTTTGGCGTATTGCTCGAAGTATTTCTGCACATATCTGTTGTGCATGAAGATGGGATATTCAGCGGGAATGGGGAAGTCACTGAAGCACATCAGCTCCTTGCTGGTGTTGATCACCTGCAGAATCAATCATTTACCTTGAGTTCATTTAAGAATTGATTCACATTTGTTCGGCTTTTGTGCGGTTAAACATTCTGGTAGGAAATGGCCAATGCCATGAAGCGTGTAAGCAATTTAAAGCAATTTTGTCATTCACTACCGGCATTAAAAAACGCAATAATGCTGACATTTTTTGAATCGATTTCTTATTTTTACATTACTAGTATTAATTCTTTCCGTTGCCAACAATAACGTGCCTTGAGAAAAAGATAACGATAAAAAACGGAATTGTGCAATCCAATAAACAGAAGAGATTTAAACTTTACAAACTATGCCAAATAAACAGTTTCAATACCCGATGTGTAAAGTGATGTACTATTACACCGTATCCTCTGAACGTTGCGTTGAGCATAACACGGGCAGTATGCTGGACCAAATGGTTTATTTACAGCACAGGTATGGTTAAAAAAGTTTGCATATATTTTAATAATGTTTCCATTAACTCCTGGTGACATTCGGCGATTTAATGCAAATATGAAGATAATATTATACACTAATGCTTGACACAAAGTCTGTATCAGCTCAAGCGCTTCATTAGTAGCGACCGTAAAGATTCTGCGTTTGAAAAATTCTCACTTCTCATCACTGCAGGCTCGAATCCCTCTGCGAGCTCAACTTGTAAGCAAGTAAGTATCGAGTCTTACGGATGACGGGATGTATACAGTACTGGTTTACCAAGGAATAAGAGAGTGTTTGCCTCCACCAATAAAAAAGGACATCATACAAAGCATAAAATGTGCTAAAAATGACGTTAAACACAAAACAAACAAACTTAGATCAGCTTCGTTAATATTGAAAACCAGCATAATGCGGATTGAATAATACCGTGGATTTCATAACGCTGGGCTGCCCAGCCACCACCTCCTCCTTATAGTTCCACAGTCCGCCAATCTCCTCCGTTATTTCATAGCAGACGGGTTCTAGTTGCTCGTCCAGGCAACACTTGATGGCGGTCAGTCCACTCGCCACCCCCCCACCCCCCCCCACCAATAATGGCTACCTTCATGGTATCTGCTATCTGTAGCTATCTGTAATTATATAAAACTGTTTATCAAAACTCTATCCAGGTGTTCAGGTCATATAATAATGTACATGTGCCAATTAAAAGTATAGTTGTATTCATGGGTTCTTAAAATACCCATGATTGAATATGAATAAAATGAATTATAAGTTGGTAACTTTTAATTCCACACGCCAGTTTTGAGGTTTGGCCCGACTTTTTTTATATTGTCTATTGAGTTTGGATTCAAATATATATTATATATATATATATATATATACAAGGGTATACACAGTCGTCAGAAGGCTTAAAAAAATAAGGCTTACATTTGTTGTAAAATGTTACTGTTGATGTCGGGATAGGCCATTGATTGACGCTGATGATATTAGGGTTATGCTATGACTGGTCGGTCCGATGTCAGTTTAAATTGACTGGATGAGTCATGGCATGTGTCTACGGCGTGATCCACTTCCATATATATGTACTATTTATGCACACTGCATGTACTAATACACAGGTTTTTCAATATACATTCTTAAAATAGTAAAAATAATATTTTGATTAAGAAAATAATTTATGTTTTAAGATGTTACATCAGTATGTGTAAAATATTGTTGTGATATAATCACAATAAATTAGTAATACATCTCAAATCCAATATCTAATCTTAATCAGAAATCTTCATCATGCGAATACATGCATAATTATATACACGGTTGTTCATTTGACGAACTATCATCATTACATTGACCATCACAGAAGCAGACCAACTCACTTTTTATCAATTTCATAGCCACACTCTGTTGGGTCTGGCATGTTTAGCATGTCCAAATCAGTAACTGATATGCACATTTGATAGTTGAGTAAACACCTATCATCTGTTTGGGGGATAGTGGGTGTGGGTAACTATCTTCCTTTGCTTGAAACTCTTGTTTTCAAGTACCCTTTTTTATTCTCAACGTATTCAGAGATGTATCCGACAGATACTTCTTAGGCCTCACCAGCACTGTTCATCATTACATTAGATGCCATATTATTGCCAATTTCAAAGAAAGAGCAACATGTGTCGCACTCTTTGAGTGTGTAAACCATCGGCAAGATCCGCTCACATTAACGTTTATCAACACATCGTGTATATGAATTAATCTGATCAAATCTAAATGCTTGCCAGTCTCAAAGAATATATTTTCCACACCCAAAAAACACTGTACAATTTGAATAATTGCCATTCCGTAGAAAATGATGCTATCCACTTCATCGATCAACATTCCCTACCCTGGTAGGGAGAGATTGGAGGTGTGTCTTATCAATTACAGCAGCTATACAGGCCTGTCAGTTACAGTGAATGGCTCTAAAAATATCACATGTAAACAACTCTCCCTGGATGCAGAGTTTGCAGACGATAGGAAAATGAACTTAAAAGTCAGCTAGGAGTAAAGTTTTTCAATCTAATAACTCCAAACTACTAGTATACAATTTCTGTTTATTTTATTGGAACTGTGACGTCACAGTTGTTTTTGTAGTATTCATGTTTTACCCTATAGTTACTCTTTGATTTTCATCTAATATCCACTGCACTTTGTATAATATAAAAAAGAATTGCTATGTACTTTTGCCCAAAATAAATGTAATCTGATGACTAAACAGAACTTCACACTGCCAGCAAATATTTTAAGTCATAAGTTACCAGTAAATGAAAATGAATTGCCAAATATAGTTGGTCTGGAGAAACAGCATATGTATACTGCAGTACACAAGATATGTGTATAATTTGGACATGTATGTTAGGATGACATTGTGTTGGGAATAAACATTAAAAAATATATCATAACTGTACAAATTATTGTTAGAAATGGCTGATGATGGAGATAATAAGATAAGGAATTATATCGTATATAGTTATGACTAAGGATCATACATCACTGAGCCTGGGGAGGGAATATTCAATGTTCATGGGTCGGATATACATGTAGAAGTACATGGTGATGTTTCAGATTCTGATGTGAGAATGGTAGGGATGATTTGTTATCTGGAACACATGAATAGTCACAGATACAAACATCCCATCACAGAGTACTGCTAAAGAGGTTTACGCACAATTATACCTACTGCCTATCTATAGCCGTAACGCTGAGTGTCGTCAGTAGACTGTCGTCTGCTGTGTTTGCTGTAGAAACTACCACGTGTATTTGTGTACACTTCTCAGTTCATAACCGCGCAGGCTCCTCCCCTATCTATTACATGTTTTGTCAGTTGGGTTTAAAAAAAACAATTGAAACTAGGAATAAAAAATGCTTTTACACAAATATGTTTTTACCAAATACACTTGCTTAATATAAGTTTACTTCTGTGCCAAATATTGAATTATTTTATGTGGTGGAATTTTCAATATTTTGAAAAAGGTCTCCCTGATTTAACCATGTATAAATTTAAATGAAAAAACCTGTCCCATCTCCATCTAGTGGCTTTTATACGACAGTTAGGCCTTTATCACCGATACTGGTGGATATTTTTTCCATGTTTTCCATGATATCGGCCTTTTTGTTTGCAACCATTGTCCCATCATCACAAAACTAAGTCAATGGTACAGGTGCATTCTCAAAAGTCATAACTCTTTCCAGAAGCGTATTTGTTCGGCGCCAGGCGTTTAAGCTGGCTTTTGGCCTCGGAAAAGGTGTGTCCGAGTAAGCCTATCAAAACTCGAGTTGAAAGCGATACAAACATTATGAAAGACTACAGTGTTTATTAAACTGAATGCGGATTGGCTAAATTTAAGGACAAAAGAAACTAGCAGATTTGTTTATAGAGTGTAGCTGTTGATAAATGGTATATCTTTAGGTGATTTGTTACGCTGCACTTCAATCGTGACCGGAAAAGATGAAGAAAGGAATAGAAATGCTGAAATTGCAAATAAATTATTCTGTTTTCTTGCAAAGTGCGTTAATTTTAAATAGTAACCGGTAACGAAACCCTATTAAACATTACATATCGCCGTGATTTCCTAGTCGCGTGATTTTTCAAGGTGCCCAGATGTGTTCTTCTCCAAAACCACAAGGGCTAGAATTTAGATATTATGTATATATCATCATTTAGTGGTCCTCTACCAAGTTTGTACAAATGGTGACCAAAATATTTTTCTCATTTAAATTTAGTAATACGTTTAAAACTCTCCTTCTCTAAAACCACAAGGGCTACATCTTTGATAGTGTGCATGTAGCATCATATAGTGGTCCCTTACCTCGTAGTACAATTGGTAACCCTGTGGTCGGAATAAGCCCATCATTGGGGTCAAAATAGACATATTAGGAAATACATTTTAAAAAACCTTCTTTTATAAAACCACAAGGTTAGAGCTTTGATATTTTGCATGTAGCATCATCTAACAGAGTACACTTTGCAAGTAGATCAATTCAGGCCCTCGTGGGCCTCTTGTTTTTAGGGTTATGGCCCTTTAAATATTTTGACAATGGCCTTCCGTAATGGAAGGCACTAACTTGTTTTGTTCAAATTCCCCACATAGGCACTGTCGTGTCAACTTCTATCGGAATACCGATAGAAAACGTTATATTGCTCTATTCTCTATTTATTTCACTTCATGACCATCAATCACTTTACTTATACATTGTCCTTCCCCAAACGTTTTAAAGATATTTCTTGTTAATTATTGTATGATCATTAGCCCTAAATACATCTCTTCCGCATTACTTAGGATATCTTTTGATTTGCATTTCAAAGAATCTTACTATTTGTCATTATTGTCTTTTTTGGTAAGACATAAACAAACTCTTAGTGAGCTTCTCCAGTCCTTCGTGTACTATTAAACGTTCAGTAAAACATCTTAAGTTGACCTAGGATATTCATTGTCCGTTTGTTCGTTTGAGTGTAGTGTACACTGTACTGTATTCATTAGGAGGAATGATTATAATTGAGTATATACTACTTTTTGTGTGTCATGTAAGCAGTCAGATGCAATATTGGACTAAAAATTCTGCCCAGACCGGAAGGAGCTCTGCTCTGTCATCACAAAACATGTCACATCTACCAATGTTATACATTATTTTCTTTAATCTCAAACATCTTAGTAACATGCTGTTACGTTTCTGATTCTAATGAGATTGTTCAAACAGCAACTTTGTTCTAATGTCTACAGTTTACATTTGAATGTTCCCTCTTCATAAACTTTACGTCTCCCCGCGCTTGCAATCAGTATTGTTATTCATTCGATCTTTGGAGATCGCTGAGCCCGATACTTATATTTAGTTATCGGTGGTACATTTTCAATTTCTTTCGTTTTCTTACTTAATTTTTGATTCGTGGTTCAACTACTCCGGCCGATAAAAGGCTCTGGGTATTGTTTAACCACTCATAGGATATGTTGTCTGCTTTTTATACGCAGGCTTCATAACCGCTGCTCCCAACTAAATTCCATTATGTTTATTTCGCTCTTCGGGGCATTTCATTTTATTAGATACTGGGACCATACGCCGTACGACATGGAGAAGCAATACACTCCATGTCCACCGCCATATGCATGCCATCTTCGGGATGGTTAAAATTGTGTGCTGTTGATTTTATTAATATTGAGTTCTGCTCAACCCGGGGCTAGAGGGCGTGAGCGGTAGCTAGCATATTTCACTACCGCTCATGAACAGTCTCAATCAAACCGAGACTGCAATATTTCGTATGTGTCGTGTCCGGCCGTTTCCAAAGGTCCATTATTATACTCTTTTTTATAGCACAGTGGCGTTGCTTGTGCAGTGTGGCGGCAGTAAAACGTCTCCCCGCGCTTGCAATCAGTACTGTTATTCATTCGATCTTTGAAGATCGCTGAGCCCAATACTTATATTTAGTTATCGGTGGTACATTTTCAATTTCTTTTGTTTTCTTACTTAATTTTTGATTCGGTGGTTCCATTACTCCGGCCGATAAAAGGCTCTGGGTATTGTTTAACCACTCATAGGATATGTTGTCTGCTTTTTATACGCAGGCTTCATAACCGCTGCTCCAAACTAAATTCCATTATGTTTATTTCGCTCTTCGGGGCATTTAATTTAATTAGATACTGGGACCATAAGCCGTACGACATGGAGAAGCAATACACTCCATGTCCACCGCCATATGCATGCCATCTTCGGGATGGTTAAAATTGTGTGCTGTTGATTTTATTAATATTGAGTTCTGCTCAACCCAGGGCTAGAGGGCGTGAGCGGTAGCTAGCATATTTCACTACCGCTCATGAACAGTCTTAATCAAACCGAGACTGCAATATTTCGTATGTGTCGTGCCCGGCCGTTTCCAAAGGTCCATTATCATACTCTTTTTTACCGGTGCTCTGGTAAAATACTCCCAGGTAAAATAGTCATATAGGATAAATACTTTAGAGTAGTTTGTTATGACTACTTCTTAATAATTTAGAATACAATGTAGTTAAAATAAACAACTTTACAAGATTACATAAATTAAACGTTAACTAAATATCACATTGCATTAGCAAGATGTATTAAACAGCAAACATTTTGTTCAATTTGATCCTCTCTTTTTATTTAATAATTTAATTAAAGCTTTTGAAGTTAGAAAAAGTTGTTTTAAAAACAAAAACAATTATATAATACATTTTGAAAAATTATATGGCTGTAACACGCTTTTTAAAAATAATTTGCAGTACTAACCTAGATTTTGGCCTCTTTTTGAAATTAAGGACAATTATTTTTCTCTAAAGGATTAAAATAACTATTAAAGTGCTAAAACTATGTAAATATAGATATAAAAATCGAATAGGAAAAGTAGCATTCAAGGACGACAGTCAACCATAAACACACACAGAACAAAGAACAAATTTAAAGATGAATAGAAGGCCAAATAAGACATCACACACACAAAAGGGTTGACAATAGGGCTACCGCCTTGAAACGGTCAGTGGCAAAAAAGGACGCTGGGGGTTTAAACCAGGTTCTAGGGTCCCTCAAACCTAACACTTACCCTATGGCAACCCAATAAAACTGGACAGTGTCAAAAAATCTCCGCCATGAACTATTCTCTAACCAACAAGACAGTATTAATAGGCAATATAAGTAAAACACAAAGATGCTCTTGATATATAAATACAAAAATAAACAATAGCCTAGAAAGACACAAAGAAGGTACTCAATGACTTGGCAGAAGCCAGAGCAACAATAGAATAGACCATTGAGGGCACGACAAGACAAGACTGCAGACAAACATCAAATGTCACCGTCCTTTTGGGCTTTAGGTAGACGTCATCATAAGGTCCACAGCCTGTCCGGTCATCGCACAATCAAAGAGAAACGCTTTCGATAGTAGAATGAATATTTAATACTGGTTTAATGAAAAAAGTACACGATGAAGAAATTACATTATGCTCTCCCGCATTTCACCGCTGCGGCTTCAAATCCCACTTGGAGCTCGACTTGTAAATGAGAAAGTGTCGATTCTTAGGAAAGCAGGAGGTATAAAGTACTGGTTCTACTCCGAAAAAATGGGTGGTGTGTCTCTACCTCTAAATATCGACATATATAGCTTAAAATGTCCAGCAAAATAACGTTAAATATCAATCAATCAATCGATCGATCCATGAATAATTACATTTTATGCTTACTGATCACACTTTTGAATTACAGGAAAGAAATACGTTATTGGCTGATTGGTATTCGAGAATTGGCGATATGTTTTATTCGCTGCCGGAACGGTAACGACTCTTATATGGTTTTCATAATTGCACCTCGTAAGGAAGCAATGAACAGTTTCTTTGAGTTTTTCATTTTGATAACGCAATCTTATAATTACACATGGTAACAGTGACACGTTTATATGTATTGTAATGCACACGATAACGCACACGCATCCGTTACATATAAACAATTGTATTTCTGTGCTGATGTGTACTTCTAGCACGTCATGCTACAAATGTGAATATGTAATCAATATGTAACGCATGTCAAGGATTTGACCAGAACAAAGCGAGGTCGCCCACCTTGATTCAAAATGTTTGGTAGAAAGAACTGATGGTAAACATTGGGAAGAAAGTGTCTGGTAAGAAAACACGGTCGTGGTGTGTTTACGTCTTCCAGACAACATTATGTTTTTCAATATTGTTTAAACACCCGTGACTTGATCGGTTATTATGTTAAACTTTGTTCCCATTTCCAACCCAGATTTAATGCTATTTTCTCTCGGCAGCTGTTTACGCTTGCGTAAAACCTTGCTTGTAATATATTATATATTATTAGTTACCAGAATTCCAGCAGGGTGAATGAAAATATTCCAACCGGTTTGATTTCATTTCACCCTCAGCCGCATTTATCACCATTTCTAATATGTGTAAATATAACTGTAATAACTGTTAACAGAAGTTGCTTACTTTAGATTGTAAAATGATTTGTCAGACACGGGCAGGACGTTTTTCGGTGTGAGGAAAGATTGAAAAAATATGAGCTTATTTCGATTCAAAGAAGCATTCTGGCATGCTTCTTAAACGGTATGACTGATAAATAGTGTAAGTTTAATTTGAATTTTCAAAAAAAAATCGTTGAATGGACGGATATGTAAATGTGCCCTGGACAAATATTTGAAATAAATAAATAAAACCTGGATGTAGACCCCGATAAAACAGCATACAATAGAATCAATAGAAACATAATGCTGAATCCGGAGTGTCTTCAGCTCTCCACCATTTTGATTAAATGTTTTCAGTGGGCTTTCGTATCGATCGCCAGCGGGTATTATGGTCTGGTACACCGTCTGGTACAATCCGACTGCGTTACCCATCGACCATTGAACCAGTCGGTTTAGAATTGAAGTTAAAACCTATACCCATCTACTAAGAACACAAGACGGATACAACCTCGTCGTCGGCTGGTATGCATTGTGCAGACCCGCTCAATGGCTAATGGTGGCACATCGAGCGCTACACGCTCTCTGTAAGACTATTTCCCACTGAGGTGTTGGACGTTAGCCCGTACTTCGTAGTTCGGCGTTCGGCTGGGAATGTTGAACACTGTGTTGTGTTTGAATTTTGAACTCCGAGCTCAGAATGTTGAACTCCGAGTTGGGGTTGAATGTTGAACTCCGAAATGGGAATTTTGAACACCGAGTTCGGATTAAATGTCGAACTACGAATTGGGAATGTTGAACTCCGAGGTTGGACTGTTGAACTCCGAGCTGACTTGGAATGCCGAACTCCGAACTGGGAATGTCGAACTCCGAGTTGGATTCGAATGTCGAACTCTGACCTGGGTTGTCGAACTTCGAGTTGTGCTTGAATGTTGAACTCCGAGCTGGGAATGTTGAACTCCGATTTGGGTTTGAATGTCGATCTCCGAGCTAGGAATGTTGAACTCCGAGTTGTGTTTGAATGTTGAACTCCGATCTAGGAATGTTGAACTCCGAGCTGGGAACTTCGAGCTGGGTTCGAACGTCGAACTCCGAGCTGGCAATGTCGAACTCCGATTTGGGTTCAAATGTGGAACGCCGAGCTGGAAATGTTGAACTCCGAGTTGTGTTTGAATGTTAAACTCCGAACTGGCAATGTTGAACTCCGAGTTGGGTTTGAATGTCAAACTCCGAGCTGGGATTGTTGAACTCCGAGTTAGGTTTGCATGTTGAACTTCGAGCTGGGAATGTCTAACTCCGAGCTGGAATGTTCAACTCCGAGATGGGGTTGAATGTCGAACTCCGAGCTGGGAAGGTTTAACTTCGAGCTGGGAATGTTGAACTCTGAGCTGGATTGGAACGTCGAACTCCAAGCTGGCAATGTTGAACTCCGAGTTGGGTTTGAATCTCGAACTGCGAGCTGGGAATGTTGAACTCCGAGTTGTGTTTGAATGTTTAAATACGAGCTGGCAATGTTGAACTCCGTGTTTGGTTTGAATGTCAAACTTCGAGCTGGGAATATTGAACTCCGTGTTGTGTTGGAATGTTGAACTCCAAGCTGGGAATGTCGAACTCCGAGTTGGGTTTTAATGTCGAACTCCGAGCTGGGAATGTTGAACTCAGAGTTGTGTTTTAATATCTAACTTCGAGCTGGGAATGTTGAACTCCGTGTTGTGTTTGAATGTTGAACTCCGAGTTGGGAATGTCCAACTCCGAATTGGGTTTAAATGTCGAACTCGGAGTTAGGAATGTTGATCTCCGACCTGGGAACTCCGAGCTGGTTTCGAACGTCAAAATCCGAGCTGGCAATGTCGAACTTCGAGTTGGCTTTGAATGTCGAACTCCGGGCTGGGAATGTTGAACTCGAGTTTGGGTTGAATGTCGAACTCCGAGCTGGGAATGTTACACTCCGAAATGGGTTCCAATGTCGAACTCCTCCTAGCCGGGCATAATTAACTTCGAGCTGGGAATGTTGAACTCGGAGCTAGGAGTGTTGAATTCCGAGCTGGATTCGAATGCTGCGAGTTGAGAGTGTTGAACTCCGAGCTGCGAATGTTGAACTTCGAACTGAGAATGTTGTATTCCGAGCTCGATTCGAATGTCGAACTCAGAGCTGGATATGTTGAACTCCTTGTTGGGTTTGAATGTCAAACTTCGAGCTGGGAATGTTGAATTCCATGTTGTTTTTTAATGTTGAACTCTAAGCTGGGAATGTTGAACTCCGAGTTGGGTTTGAATGTCGAATTCCGAGCTGGGAATGTTGAACTCCGAGTTGTGTTCGAATGTCGAACTTCGAGCTGGGAATGTTGAACTCCGAGTTGGGAATGTCCAAATCCGAGTTGAGTTTAAATGGCGAACTCGGAGCTAGGAATGTTGAGCTCCGACCTGGTTTCGAACGTCCAAATCCGAGCTGGCAATGTCGAACTCCGAGTTTGTTTTGAATGTCGAACTACGAGCTGGGAATATTGCACACCGAGCCTGGTTCGAATGTCGAACTCCTACCTGAGCATGTTTAACTTCGAGCTGGGAACGTTGAACTCGGAGCTAGGAATTTTGACTTCCGAGCTGGATTCGAATGTCGAACTGCGAGCTGAGAAGGTTGAACTCGGAGCTGAGAATGTTGAATTCCGATCTCGATTCGAATGTCGAACTCCGAGCTGGGAATGTTGAAATCCGAGCTGGGAATGTTGCACTCCAAACTGGGTTTGAATGTTGAACTCCTAGCTGGGAATGTTTAATTTCGGGCTGAGAATGTTGAACTCCGAGCTGGGAATGTTGACCTCAGAGTTGTGTTTGAATGTTGAACTCCGAGCTGGAAATTTTGAACTCCGATTTGGGTTTGAATGTAAAACTCCGAGCTGGAAAAGTTGACCTCAGAGTTGTGTTTGAATGTTGAACTCCGAGCTGGAAATGTTGAACTCCGAGTTGGGTTTGGATGTCAACTCCGAGCTGGTAATGTTGAACTTCGAGCTGGGTTTTAATGTTTAACTCCGAGCTGGGAATGTTGATCTCCGAGTGTCTGAATTGCGAACTCGGAGCTGTGAATTATGAACTCAGAGTTGCGGTTGAATGTCGAACTCCGAGCTGGGAATTTTGAACTCCGAGCTGGGTTCGAATGTCGAACTCCGAGCTGGGAATGTTGAACTCCGAGTTGGGTTTAAATGTTAAACCCGAGCTTTGAAAGTGAAACAACTGGAAATGTTGAACTCCAAGCTGATTTCGAATGTCGAACTCCGAGCTGGGAATGTTGAACTCCGAGTTGGATTCGAATGTTGAACTCCGAGCTGGGAATGTCGAACATGATTTATTCTAAATTGTGGATGTGTTTTTTATTGTTTGATGTAATGTCAAATATCGAGGTGAAGGTCCCAAGGAATTGGGAATGTTGAACTCCGAGGTTGGAATGTTGAACTCCGAGCTGACTTGGAATGCCGAACTCCGAACTGGGAATGTCGAACTCCGAGTTGGATTCGAATGTCGAACTCTGACCTGGGTTGTCGAACTTCGAGTTGTGCTTGAATGTTGAACTCCGAGCTGGGAATTTTGAACTCCGAGCTGGGTTCGAATGTCGAACTCCGAGCTGGGAATGTTGAACTCCGAGTTGGGTTTAAATGTTAAACCCGAGCTTTGAAAGTGAAACAACTGGAAATGTTGAACTCCAAGCTGATTTCGAATGTCGAACTCCGAGCTGGGAATGTTGAACTCCGAGTTGGATTCGAATGTTGAACTCCGAGCTGGGAATGTCGAACATGATTTATTCTAAATTGTGGATGTGTTTTTTATTGTTTGATGTAATGTCAAATATCGAGGTGAAGGTCACCATCCAAATACGTTTGGTAATTTATATTAATTAATTGGTACGCTTTATTATATACTTTCCAGTGGAATTTGTGTATTTTATGATTAAAATAAAACCTTATATTTTCATTGTTTATATTTTTACGTTAGCATAATTATCAGTTTAATATTTTCTCTGATTCAATAACAATCTTCCGACACTGTTTATTATGGCAAGTGAAACGTTGCAATATTCAATAATTACTCAACTATAATTATGGTATTTTCTCCCATTTATATAATCATATTCTATATTTTGTTATTTATATTCTATAATTCTTCATTCATATTCTATGTTGTGTTATTTATATTGTATAACTGGTATAATTTTAGTGTATACTTTGTCATTTATTTTCTATACTTGTTCATTTATGTTCTATATCATCATGTATATTCTGTATCAGATCTATTTATATTGCATATTTGTCATTTATGTTCTATAATTGTTCATTTATATTCTATATCATCTTTTGTATTCTATAATATTATATATTTGTGTGGTTTCTCTATAATTATATTGTATAAATGCTCATTCATATTGCATAATTCCATATTTATGTGCAATAAAGAGTTTTTATAATTAAATTATGGGTAGATTTTGATTGGTCTTTGTAACAACGCATATGATTGGTCAATACTCCTGGAAACATGGTAGATACACGCGTTACGTCATTAGAGGATTTCCAGTTTTATAAATAGAACAAATACTGTCTTACCTGTTTCAGTCCTAAATATGATTGGATTGATTTTAATAATATAAAAAACACTAACTTTGAATACAGATAAGTCAATCCTAGACAGATTGCCTAGATTGGTGTTAGGAAATGACATGTGTTTGGATAACATCCCACACTCCTGGAAAAAGTCTCGAAAACACTCCCTGGATCCCCCTCCATCACCATTCCTTCAACATATTTTCCTTCCTTAGGTTTGTACGGATAGTGCGTGGACAAGCCGAATTAGACCAATAAAGTTGACACCGGGGTAGGGAATTCAGAACTGGTATAATACCAACATTGAAGATTACTCAAAAAAAATTCTTCTAGGATGGGGATTGAACAATAAATCGAATTTCCTTGGGTGAGCCCGTTGCTGCCCTTCCCCACCCCAGCGGAGAAAATAATTGACAAATATACAATATTAATAGATCTGTTATAGAATATAAAAGATGATATATAGAGTGTAAATGAACAATTATAAAATATAAATGACAAAGTGTACAATTTAAATATGCCAGTTATACAATATACAAAACACAATATAGAATATGAATGACGAATTATAGAATATAAAAACAAAATACAGAATATGAATGGGTCGATGAGCAATTATTGAATATTGAAACATTTCACTTGCCATACAATTTCTGCATATTCTCGAAATTGTTTAATCTCTCGCTCTCGCTTTTGTTTCAGATCTATTTATTTCATCATTTGTATTTTATAATAGTTTATAGATGACTTTTGTGTTTTCTCTATATGTATATCGTATAAGTGCTTATTCATATTTAGGTGCAAAAAAAAAGAGTTTGCATTCATATTGTATAACTGCCTTCTGGTTAGATTTTGATTAGATGATAGTGAAATTATGACTAGACTGTTTCACTGCGGATGTCCCGTCTCACTCAAGCGACAGTCAAACGCTAATTTTCATCTCATTTTTCTCCAAAGGGGTGGTATTGTCGTGGTTTTGTGAGAATGTGGTAAGGCAGTTGTTGCTGTTTTTTTCTGGGCGAGAATGCGGGGTGGGGTGGGCGGCTACACGAATCCCAGGATGATGTACCTTTTTATTGTCATTTTAAAAATCTTGGGGTAGTCTGTACATTTTCTTGAGGTGAACGATATTTTTCATATTTTGTTTTTGTTTTGTTTCTTGTTTTTAATCCGTTATGAATTGTGTTATACGGCACGTCGACACAAAAATAGGTCATATTGTGCGCAAAAACTGATGAAAGATGAAAAAATGAAGTAGTAAATAAAAATAATGTAAATACATAAGATAAAACTATTTACAATTAAGGGATGATATGGTAGTAATATAAACTATATATGTGGATCAACAAATTCCCATAAACGGGTGTATAAATAAGTAAAGATATATAAGAACATATTATAATGATTTATAAAGTCTGATTAATATAATCAGGAAATCTAAAACAAGACTAAAATCTTTAGTATCAAATAACTCTTTCATAGTATTAACATTGTAGAACCTTTGACGCATAGGATCAAAGTCTACACATTCCAACAATATGTGTTTTGACCGTTAACGGTATAAAGCAGGGTATACTTTCTGGTAATTTCTCACCTTGTAATAAATATGAATGAGTATAAAGTGTATGCCCTATCATGCACCGGGCTAGGACAACTTCTTCTCGACGAATACTAGAAGAACGCCATTTTCCGAGTAACGGTTTAATTGAATGGAGTTTATTGTTAACTGACAAATCCCAAGTGGCTTGCCAAAAGTTACCAATATATGTGTTAATACAACTTTTAAAATCAGTGTAAGGTAATTTGGCATTAGATATATGTAAACTTAATGCTGCTTTAGCAGCACTGTCAGCTATATCATTACCACGTATTCCTGGAAGCCAGCAGAAAATAATAACATTATCAACTATAAGAGAATTTTATTTTTGTAAAAGTTGAAGCACAACTGGGTTATCATGTTTCATATTACCCAGGGTTTGAAGAGATGAAAGGGAATCAGAAAATATTACAAAATGGTCATCATCAGATTCCTGAATATAGTTTAAGGCAAGTTCAATTACCTTAGGTTTAGCTGAAAAGATAGAGGACTTGTCAGGCAGGCGGCTCTTTATGCTATGTTTGTGAACAACAGCTACTGCAGCTACCTTATCTCCATCTTTAGAACCATCTGTGCAGATATGTTGAAAGTTACTGTTGTTCGATTTAATTTCATTAAATTTGCTTTGAAAGGTAGTAGGATCTGTAATGGATTTGTTATGATTACAAAGATCAAAAATAATTTTTGGTGTTTCCAATTTCCACGGTGGAATTTGTGGTACTTTATACTTGGCAATCAAATTTAGGTCGATTTCAGTGGCTCTTAATTTTGGTTTAATACGAAGACCAAATGGCCAAATGGCCATTGGTTTTCGATCAAAAAGAGGTTCATAATTAGGATTGCTTTGAAAGACAGTAGCTGATTGTTTTATGGGGAAGAGGTCCGCAGCACCCTACCGACATCCACGCACCCGTCCCGGAGAATATACAACAAGCGTATACATATAAAACTTTGCCTAGTGGCAAGTAGCTCAGTACCCAAGAGAGATGAGTCCATAAATGAAATAAAACTAGATAGAAAGTGGGTATAGGGGAACGTCTTTTCTTATTTAGTTTTCCATTAACAAATATTCAGACTAATTCATCTGCATAGGTACTTAAAATGTTGGGGAAATCTCACAAAATGCACCACTGAGCAGGGGCGTAGCTCCCGATTTTAAGTTTCTGATTTAAACATATGTTATTGCCAATAATTGTATCAATAATTGTATATACAGAATAATATCCACATATATACAATAGAAATATTATAATGACAAATGGGTCGGGTAACAAGTTCTACCAACATTAGTTTAATCTTGAAATTGCAAATGCTTATGGCTGAGTGAAATAAATTACAATGGCAAATACTATTGAGAGAGAGAATGATGAATAGTGAACACAACATATGAGAGAGAGAGAGAGAGAGAGAGAGAGAGAGAGAGGAGAGAGAGAGAGAGTGAGTTTCCCCCAATCTTTAAGTTCAAATCAGTTAGAAAACATTAACGCTTTTAACAGTGTATACATATTAGGTACCGACCATTTTGATTTCTGGTGGGGGCCTGGGATTTTTTTTGAAAAAATATTCTGGCCCTTGAATTGCTGAAAAAAAATATCCTGGCTCTGACTTGAAGGAAAAAAAATAAACAGTCCCTCAAATTGTTGGAAAAAAAAAACTGGCTCTGAGTCCAATAAAAGGAAAAAAATCTGGCTCCCTCTTCAGTCTATAAGATAAATGTAGATCTACTTCATCAGCCACTGGATTCAACATCATGATGGAGATGTTTAACCACAATCTGGCTACATCCACAACTTCAGCTCAGAAGTTTATTGAAATCTCAAGTTGAAATGAGTTGTAGAAGACAGTGATAGTATTCATGGTTGTAATAAATGTGATGTACATAGATCATGGTAGTAATACATGTGGTATACATTAGTCATGGCAGTTATAAATGTAGTATACACTGGCAATGGTGGTAGTAAATGTGTTGTATAAAGTGTTATAAAGTGATCATGGTAGTAAGTTGGTATACATTGATCATGGTAGTAATGAACATGATATTCATATAAAGTCATGGTTATAATTAATGTGGTATACATAAGTCATGGTTGTAATGAGGCCATTCTTTTTTGATAATTCGTTTTACGAACCCTCCTACGATAAAACGAAATTAGGTATTTTATTTTTCCATAGGGAATTTGATAGTTCATATTTTATTTTTTCCCCTTCCTCCTACAGCTATTCTCTGTCTTGATGGTTCTTAAAAAAAATAAAAAATAAATGGCCTAAATGTGATATACATGGGTCATGGTAGTATGTAAATATTGCAATCCTGTGAGGGTGACAGTGAACATTTGTCAACGTTCTAAGGCTATTTATTTTATTATACTGAAAAATATGTTTGAAAAAGATATTTGGTTCTGCTAAATATTCCTTTGAAATACATGGTCACTTCTCTCCGTTCAAAATCACTATTCTCAGCACCTAGAAAACATTTTTGGCGGATGGTTCTTTATGTTCTTTCGGAATCTTCAGCTGTGAACTCACGAGTAAACTTCAAATCATCTTCAGAAAGTTGGGCAAACTGTGTCAGCAATTTTAGTAAATGTTCACTGATTTTCATTTGTGTATATAGACATACACTTTTCAGCATTGGACATCCCAATACATAATTATAAACTTGCTTTAACTTCACAATCATAAGACAGTATTATACTGGGGTGAAATTACAAAAAAAATATTATCATTCAGTGACTCACTCCACATTACAAGCCATATGCGATATTACAAAAATAGGAAAATATCAGTCTTTGAACATTGAACATGGATGTTTGACATGAGGTATATTATTAATAAATATGGTATCAGTGGTCATGGTAGTAATAAATGTATGCATATCTCATGGTAGTAATACATGGGTGGGGTATTCAGTGGTCATGGTAATAATGAATGGGGTATTCAGTGATCATGGTAGTAATAAATGTGGTATTTAGTCTTAGTTGTCATGGTAGTACTAAATGTGATATACAGTGGCCATGATAGTAATACTTGCAATATGCAGTGGTCATGGTAGTAGAAAATGAGGTAAAGAGTAGCCATGACAGTTATAGATGTGATGTACTTTGGGCATGTTAGTAATCAATGTGGTATGCAGTCATGATCGTATTACAATACAAGGGTCCTGGTACTTGTGCGATGGACTTTGTGAATATCATCAACATGTAAATGGACGTAAGAAGCAGCTTCAGCCACATGAAATGCCAGGTTACAGACAAAGCCATGCGCTATATGCCAGTGTTAATAAGAATGGTATGGAACATGGTAGTCATTGCCTAGTACAAAACGATCCCCTACCAAACAAAACATCCAGTCAATTAGCAAAAGTGGGCTCACATAGAAAGCAGACAAGTACAAGCATAACTAAATATTAACACCAGCACATGAAGTCCTATCCACCAAATATGGAAAGATCCATATTAAACAAAAGAGCTGTCGAAAGGACAGCATTCTCCACTATTCAAGGTCAATTTTAAACAAGGTCACTGACACTTCTGTCTCACCAACCATGGTGCCAGTTCATTCACAATGTCAAGTTTTAATTGTGGAGGTTAATAGGTGGTGGCGACTGAGGTGAGGGTGTAGGGGTGCGGGGAGCGGGTGGTCAGTGAACATATATATCAAATATCAAAGCAAGACTTTCAATACCCATTAAAGAATATGAATTTAAAGAGGGTGGGGAGGGGAAGTGTTACTGAATAGGGAAAAAAACACAGAAATAATACAATATTTTCATTTGAGATGGGGTTGAGAGGAGGGTGTTGGGAAGGGGATGGAAGATAACAGGATGGATGCAGACCTGGTAACTGAAGAATAGAATAAATATTTGTCTATCTGGGGTGATGGTGGTGGTGGTGTAGGAGTGGGGAAGGTGTGGGGTTTATGGGCTAATGATATATACAGGCTTGCCATTGTTATTAGATGTATGCAGTGAGTTTCATGGAAATATATGAAGCTGCTTAAAAAACTTTAACTGAAACTCTAAGTTGAAACAGAAAATATCATCTGACTAAAATGAAATAAAAAGTTATGAAACATGATTTTGTCTGTAAGTGATGACACTTGTCAAGCTCCTTTGGCTGAGATATATTGCTAGTGGGTATTGAAATAAATGGACTTGCCAACAAATAAAATAAAAGCAATTATGTCGAAATTTATAGGCTACACATTTTCTAAAATACAATACAGAAAATATTTATCCAGAAAAAGGGCCACAACATAAAATGCAATACAGAGTTATGGAACATGTGTCTGCTAGCATTCACGCTTTTACTGAAGTTGTATTAATAATTAACAATCACCTATTGAAATAAAGGATTTGACTAAAAACTTTAACCAGCATTTTGAAGTCGAAAAAAACACACATAACTTTGCTTAAATGCAATACAGAGTTAATATGGAACATGTGTCTTCTAGTGACATTGATATTCCAAGCTTTACTGAAGTTTTGTTGATGTACGACTTTAAGTTGTTAAAATAGATGGACTTTGTCAAAAAAGAACTTTAACCAGAAATGCAAAGTAATAAAAAAAAAACATGCTTTTGCTTAAATGCCAAACAGAGTTATGGAACCTGTTTCTACCAGTGTCCTTGATGGTACTGATGACATAGTTCAAGTTTCACTGACCAGTGGTTGCTCAAATAACAGGACTTGGCTAACAACTGAAAACCAACCTGACGACGCAGACGTTGAGTAGAACAGCTCTTCTTATTCTACGAATAGTAAAACTTAACCCCCCACCCCCCCCCCACCCCCCCCCCGAGATCAAAATGGTCGGTCCCTTACATCAACTGCATAGCTCTATAACTTGAGATATGTTATAACAACAGCAAACACTATAATAGTATGCTTAGATTGTCGAAATGCGTCGGACACTCAGACACCTATGTAAGCCTATGTGTTTCTCGTATATATGTTTGAACTGCTTCGAAGAGGGATTTAATTTCCATGTCAGTTATCTGTTCACGACCATAAGGAGTGGGCTTACATTTATCGGGTGTAAATGGCGAGTAGACTAAAACAGATGAGACCGATATGCTAAATATGTGTTACATTGGAAAATAAATAGTGTTCATCATCTTCTACTTCACAGCCGCACCCGCAAGTCGGTGAATCTCGTAAATGGTTAAGTATACGTCGTTATTGAGATTGCTACAAACATTCCTCATTCTGGCATGTAAAACAGCAAACAATCTTTGTCAACATAAGTAGGAAGGTGGCACTTTTGTAACAAATACAGATGTTAATAGTCTTCCCTTAAAAACTGCGATACTTTTAGAGTTTCGTATTTCTATTGGCAGGTCATTCCATAGTTTAAGAGAGGAAGGAATAAACGATTTATTGTATATTTCGGTTATCCTAGCAATAGTGGCGTAATTATCGTTATTTCTGAGATTGTATGCGCTGACAACTCCAACTAGCTGTGGGAAAATGTTTGAAATGTAATTTGGAACGGTTCCGTTTTCAACATTATAAACTGAAATAAGTTTTTGTATTTTCCTTCTATCAGATAGTGAAACCCATCCTATTTCGGATATTAAGCGATGTATGGTTACTGATCGGGTTAGACCCGTCACAATACGAGCTGCCTTATATTGTAACTTTCCAAACTATCTTTTTCTAGTAAAGTACATCCATCCCAAGTAATGGAAGTATATTCCAGTATTGGGCGCATATAAGACAAGTATATTTGATTAAGTGTTTTACTTTGTATTTAAGCATTCTCAATAATCCAAGCACTTTTGACGCAGAAGTAACAATATTTAATAATTTTAAGTTTCTAGGAAGTATTGGGACAAGGACTCCTAGATTAATTTCTAAATAAAATCAGGATTTGTATATATAAAAACCCTGATAAAACGATGCATTCTCGTTCTCGATGAACTCCAAATCGTTCTTTGGACGGATTTAAAGATGTTGATTGCGAAAGGTTATTCTGAACGCTATTACAAACATTTGGAATATTTTACAAAATCCTCCATCCCCTACCCAAGCGTCTTACACCCATTCCCCACGTCCCTTCGGTTTTAATGCACTTTTACAAAGTTCCTATCAGGGAAAAGATAGTCGGATATCAGTAATTATTAAGGGGATACACGCAAAACAATTATGTACCTATCAATTATTTTCCCGACTGGGGTTGGGTTAGGCAGCAACGGACTCACCGAAGGAAATTCGATTTATTGTTCAATCCCCTCCCCAGGAGAAACATTTTGGAGTAATCCTCAATGTTGGTATTATACCAGTTCTGTCTGAAGCCCCTACCCCGGTGTCCACTTTGTTGTCTAATTCGGCTTTTCCACGCAATATCCGTAATAATAAGGAAGGAAAATATGTTGAAGGGGACTGCGATGGAGGGGGATCCAGGGAGTGTTTTCGAGACTTTTTCCAGGAGTGTGGGGTATTTTTCGAGATTTTCCAGGGGACTGGGTCGTTATGCAAACATATGTCATTTCCTAACGCCGATCTAGGCAACCTGTTTAGGTTTGACTATATGTATTCAACAGTTTGTGTTTTTTCATATTATTAAAATCAATCCAATCATGTTTAGGACTGAAAAAGGTAAGACAGTTTTTGTTCTATTTATACAACTGGAAATCCTCTAATGACGTCTACCATGTTTCAAGGAGTATTGACCAATCAACTGCGTTGTTACAAATTCTACCCATACAATTATACAATATGAATGTAAACTCTTTATTGCACATAAATATGGAATTATACAATATGAATGAGCATTTATACAATATGCATATAGAGAAACCACACATATATATATTATTATAGAATACAAATGAATGACGATATAGAATATAAATGAACAATTAGAATATAAATGACAAATATACAATATAAATAGATCTGATATAGAATATACATTTATACAATATGCATATAGAGAAACCACACATATATATATTATTATAGAATACAAATGATGATATAGAACATAAATGAACAATTATAGAATATAAATGACAAAGTATACACTATAATTATACCAGTTATAAATAACACAATATAGAATATGAATGAAGAATTATAGAATATAAATAACAAAATATAGAATATTGGAGCGCCACGTGTTCACGCCTCGTAAGAATAGAAATCTGGTACATTGTGTATAATGCTGCTGCATTTTTGTGGGGCGAGTATCTGTACAGGTGGAAAACCATTTCTATTCGATTTTGGGTTTGTATGTATAAGAAGCGTATTAATAGGTTTTAACTTGTATGAAAGTTATGAAGACTTTGTATTTGTATTAAGAACGCATCCGTTTAGAAAAGTAAGTGCACTTTCATAAAAAATAAAAAAAAATAATAAAAGAAAATTGTGGTAGAAATTAGTATTTCTAATCGAATTACTATGTGTAGCACCGCTATATGTTAACATTCCGTTAAATGTTAAAACTTCCGCTAAATGTTAAAATATCATACGCTAAATGAAAAAACTTCCGCTAAATGTTAGAAATTATTAAACGCTAAATGTTATAAAATTTAACATATAGCGTTTAGTGGCATCCGTTAATCGCTAAATGTTAGAAGTCAACAAAGTATGTAATGGTATGAGCAGTGCTGCATTAATCGACTCAGTTGCATGTTATAATGATATTATTACGAAAGAAACATTATTATAATGCTGAACTGGGCCCAAATTTTCAACGTAGAACTGGCTTTGAATGTTGGATTAAGGAACTGGGTCCGAATGTTCAACGCCGAACAGGATTCGAATTTTGAACGCAGAACTGACTTCGAATACTGGGTCCGAATGTTGAACGCAGAACTGTGTCCGAATATTGAACGACGAAATGGGTCCGATTGTTGAACGCAGACTGTATATACTGCTATATTCCCCTCGCGGGTATTTTAAGCAGGAAAAAGTGCGTTTGTCGGTGAGAATAGTGAGAAAAGTTAAAAGTAGATAGATAAGACTAAGTGAAAAAGTGAAGTAAAGGAGGGTTAATAGAAGAAATAAAAAAGAGTTTAAAAACAACAACTTCCGGATCTCAATGGTGACTCAACTGGCTGACTGACTGCCTAAACATATATGTAATCGAATGTTGAACGCAGAATGCAGAATGCAGAGCCAACTTCACGCGCATACAATGCGTTTCATTGTCAGGATCAGCTTCCTTGCATGTTTAAGACTATACGTATACTGAAAGGAAAAATAAACGCAGAATGGATATTTTCGCTGTATATTGTAAGTTGAATATGCTACTGCTAATCGAATGGCACAGGACGACATTAGGCCTGTCCTTTTGGAAATAAGGTTTAAACAGCACCGAACACACCAATAGTTATCCTTTTAAAGAATGCGCATTTGGCTCAAGCAGGTGGGTAACTTAGGCTTTAAACGTTGCAATCTCTTAACAGTAAACACAATACTGAAATGGCTTGACTTTTTCAAGCGAAACTTCAACATTTATGAATTTCGTGAGAATTTCGTGTAACAAAGTATACTTTGATTAAAAGTTGAAATACATGAAAGAGTTGTCCTTTCCGTAATTAGTTGTACCCACTTTTTGTACAAAACACATTGAAGTATATCTGGAATATTACGTGGAATTATTGTATAATAGTTTAGTATAGGCATTTGTTTGATTATGCGATTTTTCCTTTCAGTATATATCACGTCACACAGTTGAAGTGGGTTACGTTTATGTGGGTTAAGTCATACATATCGACCTAACCCACAAAATCATGATAAGGCGGTGTCAAGAAATATAGTGCACACAGGGTACATCAGCATAATGAGGTGTCAAAAAATATAGGGTACATCAGGGTCGTAGCAAGAGTCATACAAACAACGAAGTAAAATTAATTGCCGGTAGTTGGTTTTGTTAGTTGTAGTGGGTGAAGGGCTATGGTTTTGTTAGGTTTAGTCGGCGAAGGGCTGTGTTTGTGTTTTTAGGTGTAATGGGTGAATGACTATGTGCTTGTTATGTGTAATAGGTGAAGGGCTATGGTTTTGTTAGGTGTAGTGGGCTAAGGGCTATGGTTTTGTTAGGTGTAGTGAGTGAAAGGCTATGGTTTTGTTAGGTGTAGTAGGCAAAGGGCTATGGTTTTGTTAGGTGTAGTAGGCGAAGGGCTATGGTTTTGTTAGGTGTAGTAGGCGAAGGGCTATGGTTTTGTTAGGTGTAGTAGGCGAAGGACTATGGTTTTGTTAGGTGTAGTGGGTTAAGGACTATGGTTTTGTTAGGTGTAATGGGTTAAAGACTATGGTTATGTTAGATGTAGTGGGTGAAAGGCTATGGTTTTGTTAGGTGTAGTGGGTTAAGGACTATGGTTTTGTTAGGTGAAGTGGGTGAAGGACTATGGTTTTGTTAGGTGAAGTGGGTGAAAAGGCTATGGTTTTGTTAGGTGTAGTAGGCGAAGGACTATGGTTTTGTTTGGTGTAGTAGGCGAAGGGCTATGGGTTTGTTAGGTGTAGTAGGCGAAGGACTATGGTTTTGTTCGGTGTAGTAGGCGAAGGGCTATAGGTTTGTTAGGTGTAGTGGGTGAAGGGCTATGGTTTTGCTAGGTGTAGTGGGTGAAGGACTATGGTTTTGTTAGGTGTAGTAGGCGAAGGGCTATGGTTTTGTTAGGTGTAGTGGGTTAAAGACTATGGTTTTGTTAGGTGTAGTAGGCGAAGGACTATGGTTTTGTTAGGTGTAGTAGGCGAAGGGCTATGGTTTTGTTAGGTGTAGTGGGTTAAAGACTATGGTTTTGTTAGGTGTAGTAGGCGAAGGACTATGGTTTTGTTAGGTGTAGTAGGCGAAGGGCTATGGTTTGTTAGGTGTAGTGGATTAAGCACTATGGTTTTGTTAGGTGTAATGGGTTATGGACTATGGTTTTGTTAGGTGTAGTGGGTGAAGGACTATGGTTTTGTTAGGTGTAGTGGGTGAGGGGCTATGGTTTTGTTAGGTGTAGTGGGTGAAGGGCTACGGTTCTCGTTCGGTGTATTGGGTGAAGGGCTACGGGTTTGGTTAGTTGTCGTGGGTAAAGGGTTATAGGTTTTGGTTAGATGTCTGTGGGTTTTGGTTAAATGTAGTAGGTGAAGGACTATGGTTTTGTTAGGTTTAGTGGGGAATGGACTATGTTTTTTGTTAGGTGTAGTGGGTGATGGGTTTCAGGTTTGGTTCGGTGTATTGGGTGAAGGGCTACGGGTTTGGTTAGGTGTCGTGGGGATTTGGCTATGTTTTTTGTTAGGTGTAGTGGGTCATGGGTTTCGGGTTTGGTTCGGTGTATTGGGTGGAGGGCTATGGGTTTTGGTTTGATGTAGTGGGCGAAGTTCTGCGGGTTTTGCTTTAAGTGTAGTGGGCGAAGGGCTATGGCTATGTGTTGTCACCTTTAGTGCATGGTGTTACCTTTAGTCCCAAAAGTGTTACCTTTAGTGCAGCGTTTAATTTAGTGCAGTTGTTACATTTAGGGTTCAGCAAGAATCTGATTTTTATATTTGAGAAATAGACATAGCTTTGTGAATCGTGTTGTGCACCTCGTGGTTCTCCATTTAAAGCTCAGTTTACCCATACACCTTATGTAAACGCCCCAATTACTTCAACTAACTACATCAAATGTGCAGCCGATTACGATCAAAAACTAGTTTAATTTATTCAAGATGGGTTTCTTCAATAAATCTAAATTCTTAAGGGTGTATTGGGTGGTTAGTTTTCAATTATGGTCTGTATATTTTTGCAGAGAGGAGAAATAGGTGTTACGTGGTAGAAATCACATCACTAATATGAACTTAACTCGATACACTCTGAATTTTGAAAATAATGCATACTTTTTTAATTGCTCAACCGTAAGAAGAAGAAACCTGATATGTCTGAACTTTTAAACTGCGCTTATATATTCACAACGATAAAACGCGATTATAATGACATAAAACAGAGGCGGATACAGGATATGAGATTACGGGAACGCAACTTTTAAAAAACAACCAAATACACACACGTTTGTTTCAACTGGTTTAAACCCCCAGCGGCCTTTTTTGCCACTGACCGTTCCGAGGCGGTAGATTATTGTTAACCCTCTTGTGTTTGTGATGTCATATCTTGCCTTTTATTCAGCTTTATATTTGTTGTTTGTTTCTGTGTTTGTTTGTGGTTGACTGTCGTCCTTGAAATCTACTTTTCCTGTTCGATTTTTAGCTCACCAGCTATTGTGACCACTCTTCGTCCGTCGTCTGTCGTATGTCGTTTGTCGTCAACATTTAGCTTGTTTACACGATGCATTACTTGAGCAAGATTGCCCAGATTATATATGACCATAATATCTCGGACGAGTTCGATAATGGGCCAGGTCGGACCAGTAACACCAGAGTTATGGACCCTGAATTAGAACAAAATGCTGTTTTAGCTTTTTTACACGATGGAGGCCATATTACTGAAGCAAGTTTAACCAAACTTGCCTAGATTGTATATGACCATACGATCTCGGACGAGTTAGATAATGGATAAGATCGGACAAGTAACACCAGAGTTATGGTCCCTGAACAGAACAAATGCAGTTTTACATGTTCTTAACACGATACAGGCCACATTTCTTTAGCAATATTAATCAAACAAAGTTACACAGTTTGTTTTTATTATTATTATTATTATTATTATGTATTAGTTTTTTGTTTTTATTTGATTTTTTTATTTTAATATTTTTTTAGCTTTTTATTGTTTTGTTTTTTTTAGCTTGTTTTTTTTAAACGCCGTGTTGGATTTGGAGAAACTTAGCACATGTAGCAGGAAGCATTTGTATCATGTCTAGCTGTGCATATTACGTTCTTTTTCGGTTCGTTGATTTTTGACGGAGTTACGGCCCCTTGACATTTTTACTTTAAAATTCTTGTCGGCGTTTCTCCTCCTAAACTCCTTGTTGGATTTCGACGAAATTTGGCTCGATGTCTAGTTGTGCATATCGCGCTTTTGTTCCGGTTCGCTGGTTTTTGACGGCGTTATGGCTCTTTGACATTTTTGACGGAGTTACGGCCCCTTGACATTTTTACTTTAAATTTCTTGTCGGCGCTACTCCTTCTAAACGGCTTGTTGAATTTCTACGAAATTTGGCAGAAAACAATATGATGTTTAGTTGTGCAAATCGCTGTATATCAATGCAATCTTGGACAAGTTAAAATAACAGCTATATCTTGTTAGTAATGACAGATGTATGGCCCTTGATTTATTGAAAAATGCTATATTGCATTTTCCTTTGTAATGTTAAATCTGTAACTACTTCATAATGTTAAATCTGTAGCTACTTCATTTTTTATTTGATCTTTACCAAATTTGTTTAGAATGTTAATGAAAGCTTAAACAAGTTGCCTGATTCATTCCATCCATATACTCCCGCCCCCACCCGACCCATATTAATTTTTATATTATTTATTTAATAACTTGGTTATTGTATATATATATATTGCTTCAGAGTAATCACTTGTAAAAATATAAGAACCAATCAATCGGATTAATTCGATAGTAATTTTTTGTATGATACCTTATTTGAATATTTTAACGTAATATGGATTTTAATTGTTTTGCCTTATATTTCTACATTTGGTTAGTTGCACCATAAATTCGTATTAAATAGTAAATAATGTGTAAACTACGGTGTTCCGTTAGGGCCATTGTGCCATCGCACCATCGCCATCGTACCATCGCCATCATACCATCGCCATCGTTACACTGTACAATCGCGCATCGACTTGTAAACGTCGATACGCGATTGTACAATTGGGTAACGGAACACCGTAGCAAACTGCCTGATTCCGATCATCTCTGTTGTATGTCGTATCGTGTAAATGTACGTAAATATTGAAACGGTAATAAATCAGCTATTTAGATGCGGCATTAATTAAAAATGAACAGGAAATATTAAATACAGTAATTAAAAATAGTTTGTCAATATATAGAGATACTAATGCGTCGTCACTAAACTCATGTTTATTAAATGTCGTTTTTTTTTATTTAAAAAGGTACATAGCGTATTCAAATAAGATGTCAAAGGTTATGTCTATAGCTCGACTACTTAAATAATATGGGAGTTTTTGTTCGCATCCTGATCTTGGTATCCTGGCGTTAATAAAGGCTTAAAAGCACGCTTATTTTACTGGGTGAGTTGGAGAGGAGTGTGACAAATGAATGGAAGGGGCGGGATCATGCGGGCGGGTAACAGGTTTTTCTCCTTTTATTTGCTTAAATTAAATCGAATGCAAGTAAATATTGATGAGTATATCTGTAGCTGTATGAAAGAAAATCATATATACAAAAAGCATTGCATACATCGCATGTACAATGCCAAAGGAGTGCAACAAACATAAGGGAGCAATGAGTTAGTCACAAAATGTAAGTCGAAAATGGGTATTTTATTACTCTGAGGTCAGTTAATTACATGGATGAATTATAGAGATTCTAAATAAACAGAAAAATCTCGGTTTAGTGCGTAAACTGATTCTGAAACTTCACCAGATAACTCCAGACAGCATTTGTCGCCACCAGAACACTGTATTAAGATATGGGGCATTATAAACACCTCACAATTTTTGAACGCCCCACAATAAAGGTTTCATATAGAAAAAACTCCCACATCTGGGAACTTTCTTTCTATATATATAGCAAAACATCCCTGCATTAAAAGAAAATCATTTTAATTAATTAAAAACAAAACCTCCAAAAAAGTATGCGACAGTACGTAGAAGCGATTATGTCCGATTAAAAATATTAAAATTACTCATGTCTACAAGTAAATTATGTTCAAATAGTTAAATAGTTGATTTACTAACCGCACTCCTTGTACATAAAACGCAACTTACTGTATAATTTACCAACTGAATACGTCCTACATTAAACACAAAAGGCAGACTTACCGCTTGGAATCACGACACACACATCAACAGCCTGATGTTCACGTTATCGGATCCAAGTATTGTTCATTTACTCACTGCACTCTTTGTACATAAAGAGCAACTGACTGTTAATTTACTAACTGCAACTGACTGTTAATTTACTAACGTACATTAAACACAAAAGGCAGACTTACCGCTTGGAATGACGATACACTAATCAACAGCCTTATGTTCACGTTATCAGATCCACGTGACGTGTGCTGTAATGTACTGTAATGCATATATCACCGGTATGTGTGCGAACAGTAGTACATTTATATTATTTATAGACATTTTTTATAGTTTTTTCTGCAGAACAGATTTTCTTTAAACTTTTTGTACAGTAAGTCTGATATATATATAGACAGAAAACGCAAAAACAATGGTAGGTCACATTGATTGTTAAAATTTTAAAAAATAATTTGTAATGCCACCGTCATATCAATCGGTCCAAAAAGTTGACATGTCCATGAAATAGCTAAATAAGACATTTTTGAAGTCTAATCATTTAATTCTGCTAAAATTGTATTAAAGTAAAGAACATT
The DNA here is from genome assembly GCA_037043455.1 of Cyrtodaria siliqua. Taxonomy (NCBI): domain Eukaryota; kingdom Metazoa; phylum Mollusca; class Bivalvia; order Adapedonta; family Hiatellidae; genus Cyrtodaria; species Cyrtodaria siliqua. The sequence continues at coordinate 61,166 of JAWPHD010009418.1, read as the reverse complement.
TAATTACAATAACATTTAAAGCTCATCTTTATGTAAAACCTATATCTTTTTACACAATATATTGAGACCATTACCACACTTTATGCACAAATTAGCCCATAATGATACAATTTCCTTTTTTTTTGTATGTTCCCAATAATAGATTTTTTTTTTTAAACTTTCTAAGCACATAGTTTAACATATATAAAAACAAAATGTGCAATAAAAATGATAGTCTCCATGCTTGTTTAGAAAAAAAAAATTAAAACCCTACCCCTATGCTAAAAGGCCAAGTTTTGTCTGAAATTATATAGAAATGTTATATTTTCCTTTTTTGTTATGTTCCTAATTACAGAATTTGTTCAAACTTCCTAGGCACTTATTTGAACATATATTTAGACAATATATTCAATTAAATGTATAGGTCACCATGCATATTTTTACAATTTCTTCACTTCAAAGGTAGAAAGAAATATATAGTCCAATTCTATATTCTATAACTTTATTTCTACATGCTACCAAACTATAATGGTGAATTAATATTTACAACAGTTTACTAATAATGATAGTGTCTCTCTCACATAACTACTGATCTCTCGTTTGTATCTAGCAATTCCAGGTAAAAAAAGCCACGAACAAAGAAAACCCTCCCTTTTTATAAGGTCCCTTCCAAATAAGGGGTTAGCATGGTCGTAAATATTATCGTAAACTTATCAATATTATAGCATCTACAACTAAGGAATGCTAACACATAAATCATGTAGCATTAGCATTAGCCTGGTTCATAGAGCATCTCCCAAATAAGGGGTGCTAACCCATACATTATGGTCATCAGCATTAGCCTGAGTTAGCCCTGTAGAGAGATACACATCTAGATTTATGGTGCTAACCGAAGACAGACATAATGTCCTCAGTAACCAGGCTTGAGTACTGGTACCTGTACAAAATTACAACACTCCCCTCTCCCAGGCTTAATGGTCCCCATTAAAACCTTAAATCCCTCTCTTTTAACAAGAAATCAGTACCAACATTCACACTAAATGAAAGAATGTCAAATTACATGTTTAATAAAGTAATACTCAAAGTTGTCTTGTGCAGAATATTAATTCTTACAAAATAAAGCATGCGATATTTAGAGTGAATGAGTAAACGTTTACATTTAACGAAGGCAAATTCTTTGTAACATGCATTAAGCTTTACTTGAAATGAATGCACATATTTGGTGTATGTTTAAAGAATTAGAACAAGCATCTTAAGAACAATAATAAACAAAATCCATGGTATATGTTGCAATGTTCATACAAAATCCTCAAGGCATAAACTTGTCACACTAGTAAATAGAGTCCTAATTCTGCACATTTAGTCCTAGACCTACACATAATTGTTCTCTGTATTTTTAACACAATCACACAAGTGTTCATTTTTGGTTCCATTCATACTATGTCCTGGTGCCATTTAAATTGAATGAAATTTGTTTAACTAAAATAACATGTAATTAAAACACGAAATGACATTAATGATCTTATAAAGATTATATAATTTTGCACAATACGTCCCGTATTAAATTATTGTTAATGTTATCATAGTGATATCTGAAAAGGGAAACTATTAGATAAATTCCGTATTTTGTTTAAATAGCACTATTAAATTCCCATTTAGTGAATATCACTTGTAATTCCATACTTTGCGATTACCTTAGTTAAGACACATCATAACTTGGTATAGAAATATAAAAATATATTCTAAAATATAACTTCCAAGGAATATTGAGTGTAAACTCATTCATTGAGTGTACACAATATTCCTAATCCATTTTTTTCCACATAATTAATAGAATATTTTGGCACTACAAAAACAAAGAATATAATCCAGGCTAACCGTCCACTCTGTTCAAGACTTAATCACAAAATGACCCCAACATTTCCTTGTTCATCATGAGTTCTGATGAACTTTCTTTGTCCATAAAGGCTTAATGAGAGAAGTTTAACAGTACTCCTATCTTAAGTTTGTGTCGTCAGTATTGAATTTTGGTTTATGTTGAACTCTCTGTCTCAAATTTATTTTCCATCTTCAGGTGTTTCGAACTCAAAGGGCTGCTTACGGTGACTTGACATGTTTATGTTTCATGGACCAGTCTGGCAAGCTGTTTCCATGATATGGTTTCAGTCTGTCATGATGCTTATTTCAAACAAAAGGTCACTTATTTTCCTGTGAACAATGTATTGTCTAAACATAAGAGCACTTATGCTGGTGTCATAATCCCGTTTCTGCCGTTTTGCATGTTTTTTCCCCAAAGCGTGCCTTGCGATGTCATACATTTTGCATTTGTCTATGTATGCCTAAGTGTGCTCCAGTATTTTAGTCATGTGCTGAGGCTTACACTTCTTTTCTCAAAACTCGAGGAAAAATTAACCCTCTTAACCACCTTTATTGATCATAATGTATCTCTGTATCTTTTAAATACACCATAAATCAATTCCAACAAGTCCCAATGTAACCACATATTTCGCACACTGCTGGGAAATAACCTGCAATTGTGTCCCTTGGGATCGTTTACTGTCCGACTTGAGCCACTTAACAACAGGAGCAATATCAGAATCTTGGTGCTGAAGTTTTGTCATTCTTTCTGGTGAATAGTTAACTGTACAGAAATCTTTTAAGCTGCCTGACACTGTGATGTTTGGGGTGCTGCATTTTCGGACAATGAGCCATCAACTTTGTCAGAATTTACGCCATTTCTATTCTGCCCATTAATGTTACTTTCACGAGAAATGAAATTGCTGTCATATAATATTCCTTTACTATCAGAACACTGTTGGATACGCAATTGGCTCACGCCACAGCGACTAAATTCCTTGATTCTGAGTAATCCATTGTACAATGACACACTGCAATCCAACGTTTTTACAACAAGAAGTTGCAACATAATGAGTATCCAACTCCATAATTCACCTGACCGTAACTTCACTCTTGAAATCCTTGCAACTGACGATTTGTCCAAACTTTCATTCCTCTGCACACTATCCTTTTCAAACAAGGGAACAACATCGTCAATTTGTGCAAAGTCTGCAACCATTAAACGGTCAAATGAAACAAATCATACATGTGTAGTCCATTGTTCATTAATCGTAAAGTTCGTTTAAATGGAGTTGTTTTACGGGTTTGTCATACTTATTGATAAACACTTTACACTTTCCATTTGTGTCCCTTGTAGTCATATTGAGTGTCATATGACCAAACATAAACATCATCTAAAGTTTCAAGTTCTAAACTCTGACCTGTGTTCTGCAAAAATCCACCTTCAGTACAAACAGAAGTTGCTTTTGTTTCAAACGAACATTCCGAAACTGTACCCAAACACATCAAAAGTAACATCATGATTTTCATGGTGATTGTTACAAGTCCAAATTTCAAATGTCTGTTTAAAATGTTTTAAGGTTTTGCTAAACTAATTTCCTCTTCAGAATTGTGTTAAAGTTTAGATCGCGTTTTGAATATATTTCCAACAGTTATGTCCAATTTTATATCACTTAGCAAGGATATAGTTGCACAGTTACATGTATGTTTCATTACAACATCAACACTTTTTTATTAAGTTTTCACTGTCATCAGTCACTTGTATTTATGTACTGCAACAAGCAGAAAGCGTCTCCAAATGATGTGTTGGTCTGCAAATTTTCAAAATTGTGTGGACATATTCAGCTGCAAGTTGCATGTGGGAATATTCGGGCTTATTTCGGTTTTGCTTTCGTTGTGTTTGTGAATGAGGGAGTTCGCCGGGGCGATGTCTTTGGGCCTATTTGGTTGCTTTTGGAGTGTGTGGGCCGCGTGGGGTGTTGTTTGGTATAGCTTAGTGATCAATTCGGTATTGGTCGGGCGCTCGTGTGGGATCACTAGCGGTATGTTACCATCATTATAGACGCTGATGGGAGGCGTGTGATGCAATGCTAATGAAGAATGCTCATTTCTGTCATAAGCGTGGTGCGAAAGTACTGAAAAAATTAATGTTTGCCAAAAATGCACTTATAAATGTGAAACTGACTTCAGATTCTGTCCAGCGTGCGGAGATATTGAACGATAGATTGCACCTGGTCCCTTGGTAGACGTGAAGAGAGGTAGGCAAATAATAATCAATACTTGCAAGTCGGGCTTTCGATGAGACCCTTCTAGTGAAACTAAAAGGATCATGTTTTAGCCACAAAGTTAATGTGAAAGGGTTGTTAGAAGACTTTATTTTCATACCATATTCGGAGGCTCTTCCTGTTGAATTGTTTGAAATGAGTAACGAATAAATTTAAGAAAACTTATTCTAATTTTGAGGCTTTTTGGCTGAGATATGTGTGGTCTAATTTCTGCAAGTTTTTAGTACTCTACGAGTGAAATGTACCAGAGGAGACTATAGCTCTCCACTCCGTCTGTCTGTTCGTCCGTCCATCTGTCACGCACAATGTTTTCCAGAGTCTGAATTCTTTTCAATATTAAATTTTAATTTGTGTGTATTTCTGCATAACAGTCGAAAATAGGAAGTCTTCTAAAATGGTCCTTACTACACCGGAGAGTTTACTACCCGTCCGTCTGTCCTTGCGTCTGTCCACAAATGTTGTTCTCTCGATAACTCGAAAAGTACTGGTGACAGCTTCATGAAAGTTACACATACATGAAGAGTAAAGAGGAGATGGTTATGCATGTGCAAGAACCATAACTCTATCTTGATAATAACAGCATTATCTCCCCTTTGCACTTAGATTTATTTGCACTTAATAGGGCAAACTGGATCCTGCCAGAAGTCAAAAGCTACTAATGGTAGCTTTATCAAACTTCAGACATAAATGAAAGGCAATGAGGAGATAATGCACATGCAAGAGTCATAATTCTACGAATAACTAAGTTATCTCCCCTTTGTACTTGATTGTGAATGCACTTGATAGTGCAACATTGATCCTGCTATAAATAAAAACCACTTAGGATAGCTTCATCAAACTTGAGACATATATAAAGGGAATAAGGCACATGCAATAACAATAACTATATCTTGATTATTAACAGAATTATCTCCCCTTTGCTCATAGATGTATGTGTACTTTATAGGACAAACTTGATACTGCCCACTTATGGTAGCTTCATCAAACGTGGTACATGTATACAGGGGAATTAGAAAATTATGCACACCTTTAATTTTGTTCATCGCACCAAAATTGTGGTTGCCATGGAAATAAAATGGTCGAAAACACAGCAATTTCATCTTCACACCATAACTTCTCATGATATCTGAAAAGGTACACGAGGTATTACATGCAACTTGACATGTAAATAGAGTCCAATGAAGAGATTATGCACGTGGTTTAATGCTGATCATCAGAACAAAATTGTGGTTGTTGCGGGATCCAAATAGTAAAAGATACAGCAATTTCATCTTCACGCCATAACTTTAGAAATACTAGAAGAAAATATTATCATGAAAATTGATATATGTATACAGGGGAATTAGAAGATTGTGCACAACTTGTAAATTTGTGGTTGCTATGGCGTGGTTGCTATGGCAACAAAAACATTGAAAACAGTAATTTATGGAGGGAAAACAATAACTTAGTAATCGTTGTATATTTAGGAATGAAACAAAGACTTTTGTGGTTGCTATTGCGTGGTTGCTTTGGCAACAGAAACATTGAAAAGAGTAATTTATGGGGGGAAAACATAACTTAGTAATTGTTGTATATTTAGGAATAAAACAAAGATTTTTTATCATTTCAAATTAATATATATGTTGCCTATGTTTTTAATCCTATCATGCTTTTTTTATAAGAGATATTTCCTATTTTATCCGCCCCTTTTTTAAGAGATATGCCCCTAATTTTTATCCGCCACTTTTTTAAGTGATATGCCCCTTATTTTTATTCGCCACTTTTTTAAGCGATTTGCCCCTATTTTTATCCGACACTTTTTTTAAGAGCTATGCCTCTTATTTGTATACCCAAACGGTAGGGGACATAAAACTAGAGCGTCTTGTTATGCATGTATTTATACATATTTACCTATATTTCAAAACGATCTCTCAGCCTAGAGAAGTTAAGAAAAACCTAAGCCAGATAAGAGATAAACGACTGGCATATCCGGCGCATCCCAAGAAGATAAAGGTAAAAACCATATTATACAGAACTCTGTTTTTTCGAATACCAATTATTAGAATATTTCGCAAAAGTAATCAAATAATATTTAATATACAATTATGGACTTTTGATGAGGTCAATACAAGGAATTAGTGTATACTTCTACTCCCATTTTCCATATACTTATAAATAAAAAGGAAACCGGTCAATATTGTTTCCATATCGGACAAGGACTGCTGTCAATGGCAACGACGCATTGTGACATCATAATACATATCGGTACACAAAATATCTGATGGTAAGGAGAATCGCAACATGTTGCAATGAAATGCCTTGTTTGGTTTGTTAAGGCTGAGATTTAGAAAATGATTTTTATTTTGTAGATTTTATAGTAAAGAATGAAAAAACGGTTATGGCTAGATATCGTGAAATATGAATCACAAGCTCGGTCCGCTACCCTCAAAGGCCTCGGGTGAGCATATTTCACAATATGTAGTCAATAACCTATTAATATACACCTCGGAAAAGCAATATTCACCGATCCAGAGGTCAAATGTCAATGTAATGTCTGCTCTCATTGAATATAGACATCACATTTTCCAATCTTTTCAAAGTTGGTACAGATACGAATTAGAAGCAATATGCGACATAATATATACTCAATTTGACAGTAGGAATATCCTTATTTAGGTAATACGTTGATTTGTAAGTTGACCAATAGGCATAGTAACTTGTTTTGTATACATTACTATTGCGTTTTTTGTACCCTTTATTGTGTAATACCACTTTATCAAATAAGTAAAAATGCTGCAGATTATTAAAAATTAGAATCTATACTTTCAGATGGTTGATTCGAAGGAGATGAGATGCAGTAGAAAATCATCATATGTGCTAATATGTGGAGTAAAATTGACTTTCAGAAGACAAGCTAGCTATGCTGAAGTTCTGGAAGTACTACGAAATGAATTTCAGAGTGAAAAAAAAGAAGAACTCGTAGACATGGAAAACAACATCATCACAGAAGACGAAGAATTTAGTGTGTATAGATACATACAATTACACAAGAAATATGTAGGGTCCAGAAGAATTTACTTCGGAATTAAACCCACTTCCCATGACCGCAGTACTGATGTACAGACCTCAAAACAATGCTGCTTTCAAGAATGTCCATGCAGCATGAGGCAATGCGTCCCTTATCAATTCAGCAATTTATCCACCCTGGATAGAGGCAGCACTGTCCCCGCCAAGGAGATAGGCAGCACTGCACCCGCCCAGGAGAGAGTCAGCACTGCACCCGCCCAGGAGAGAGGCAGCATTGCACCCGCCCAGGAGAGAGGCAGCATTGCACCCGCACAGGAGAGAGGCAGCATTGCACCCGCATAGGAGAGAATAACAATCCAACCGCCCAGGAGAGTCAGCACTGCACCCGCCCAGGAGAGAGGCAGCATTGCACCCGCACAGGAGAGAATCAGCACTCCACTCCAACCGCCCAGGAGAGTCAGCACTGCAACCGCTCATGAGAGAGGCAGCATATCACCCGCACAGGAGAGAATCAGCACTCCAACCGCCCAGGAGAGTAAGCACTGCACCCGCCCAGGAGAGAATCAGCACTCCAACCGCCCAGGAGAGTCAGCACTGCACCCACCAAGGAAAGAGTCAGCACTGTACCCGCCCTGGAGAGAGTCAGTCAGCACTGCACAAACCCTGGTGAGAGATGTCTTGCAAAGTGCCATAGAATGTAGAATATTATCAAAGATGCAACAGAGGGAGACGTTGGTAATCTCACTATCTATAATTAACACAAAGGAGTATGTGACGGTGTATGCGAGATATCCTACGCTTATAATATTCCAGGAACAAAAAGGTATCAAATATAATGAGGTGGAGAGTGGCTTTGGTACATTTTGTGCATATCACAGACTGAGATGATTTTGCAAAGTATTTTGATGGTGACAACATGTTCATTGCGGATTCAGCTTTAATCTATTTTTTAAATTATGTTGCGAATGATGGTTCTGATGTATTCTCAGTTGAGTCTTAACTGATGATGTTCTTAAGCTCTCAGATGAGCTAGCTGATCACTTCTTAAAGTGAAAGCAACAATTTTAAAAAATCATTCGTAAGTCATGTCATTAATCAGTCGATATATAGAGACCATTCAGTAGATCTAGTGTTTAGTATGGGAATATCGTTCTTCTTATTTCTGGATTAATAGATTAAGAAATCTTGTGAGCGTTTGTTTATGACAATTATATCCTAAGAAACGTTTATTTTTATGCTCCCGAAGTGAGGCGTACATTTTTCGCACTGTCTGTCCGTCCGTTCGCCAGTCCGTCCGTCCCGGATTTCGTGTTCGGCCCACAACTTTGTCATCCATAGTAGGATTTCAAAATAATTTGGCACAAGTATCACTACAACAAGACGATGTGTCGCGTGCAAATTCCAATTAAAACATAATGTAAATATATAAATATTAAACTATTTACAAATAAGGGATGATATGGTAGTAATATAAACTATATATGTAAATCAACAAATGCTCGTCAAAAGGTATATAAATAAGTACATATATATACGAACATATTACAATGATTTATATAGTCTGATTTCTTTCAGAAAATCTAAAAAAAGACTAAAATCTATAGTTTCAAAAACCTCCTTCATAGTATTAACATTGTAGTACCTTTGACGCCTAGGATCAAAGTCTACACATTCCAACAAGATGTGTTTGACCGTTAACGGTGCAAAGTAATTATGGTAATTGCTCACCTTGTAATACATATGAATGAGTATAACGTGTATGTCCTATCCTGCACCGGGCTAGGACAACTTCTTCACGACGAATGGGTCTACTAGAAGAACACTATTCTCTGAGTAAGGTTTAATTGAATGGAGTTCATTGTTAACTGACAAAACCCAAGCGGCTTGCAATGAGCTACGAATATATGTATTAATACAACTTTTAAAATTAGTATAAGGTAATTTGGCATTAGATATATGCAAACCTAATGATGCTTTAGCAGAACTATCAGCTCTATCATTACCACGTATTCCTACATGACTTGAAAGCCAGCAAAAATAATAACATGATCAGCTATAAGAGAATTGTACAAAATGGTCATCATCAGATTTCTGAATAAAGTAGCTCGGGGAACATCCCCATCTAAATGGGAATACTTAATAATATCAAAATTAAAATCATCTCTCTTGTCATAGATTTTACTAATTGTTTCGCCATTTTAAGAGAGATGTAGACATGAGGTATAGGGTCCTATACAAACTATAGCATCCAAACGCAGTAGCATCGTAATTCCGCACTGTACTACAAACAAGGAGCAATATTTAATTAATTATACAATGAAAAAGACCAAATACAACAGAAAGGGTGGTGAAGACAGGGTTACCGACTTGGAACGGTCAGTAGGCAATAAGGCCTAAAGGTTAGCTTGAATCGATTTTATGTGTACACAATCCTCGCTATTATCCTCTTTTCAGCGCCCAAATAAACAAGACTGTGTAAACAAAACTACGTCCAATCAAAGGGAATTATCTAACAATAAAGTCCACATCCAGAGAAACTAACAAACGAAACACTAAGCTGTTGTTGTAAAGCTATATAAAATACAAAATAAAAAACATCTCAGGTTTGTACTGAACAACCACAGCAGTTGCAGCCAAAGAGAAAACCAATCTAGGGTACGACCAGTAAACCCGAGGGACGACAGTTCATGCACCTACTTATCTTGGTCGGGGTTTCAGTAGGTACAATTATAGAGTCCCAAGAGGTTGTCCAGTTGTCCAGTCATCGCACAAGGGAAAAGTGAAGCGTAGTGGCTGACTGTAGAGGAGTCATCAATCTAGCCTATACTGGGCTCGTTGACCCCAAAGGACCAGTAACATTAATACTACTGATTCGTAGCACGAGGAAACTTTTTACTGGACTAAAACATATGATGGCGCGTCAACATTTCCTTTCTCCAATATTGTGTTTGCAGAGTAACTTCACATATATTTCTATACTTTTATTTAAAATACAAAGTTCATACTGGCTCCATGGTTTCAGGGTTGCAGAAGTAGCCTGAAGCATGGTACAAGAACCAAATATCCCAACCTTGATGTTTGATCACGAGTGCAATAGCGAAATGCTACCAAACCGTGCTCATTTATGGTTGGCACGTAAAGCGCCCAGATAGTTAAATATAGATATAAAAAGTGAACAGGTAAGTAAGATTCAAGGACGACAGTCAACCACAAACACACACAGAAACAAAGAACAACTTTAAAGACGAATAAAAGGCCAAATAAGACATCACAAACACAAAAGGGTTGTTAATACTGCTACCGCCTTGGAACGGCCAGTGGCAAAAAAGGCCGCTGTGGGTTTAAACCAGGTTTAAGGGTGCACCAAACATCTAACTTACCCTACTGTCATCCCAATAAAACGGGACAGTGTAAACAAAGAAATCCCCGCCGTGAACTCTTCTATAACCAACAAGGCAGCATTAATAGGCAATATAAATAAAACACAAAGATTCTCGTGTATATCAGTATATATAAATACAAAAGAAAAAGACGCATATTATATACTTCGGCTAATGTCTGCTTAGAAATGTATTAAATTATGGCATAAATGCATGACATCCCTTAGGGAAATTGTTAGTTTACCTGAGCCAAAGGCTGAAGCAATGTATTGTGAACATGAACTTATATCGTCTGTCTGTAAACATTAACCGCTATGGTGACTTCAGTGTTATCTAATTGTATTCAAATATGGTCCTGTAGCAACGGTTTCTTCTCTTGTTGCTCTGAACTTATTTGCCACCGACCATTTACCAACCTTTTCATTTTTGTGATCTTGCCTACTATTCAGTTTTGTTTCTATACGTGTTTTTGGTTGACTGTGGTCCTTGAATGCTACATTTCCAGAGTTGTTGTCCCTGAAACTTGCATTATTTTTCCCCGCGAACCTAATATCGCGAATATTTTTCTAAAGATGGAGATTAAATAGCTGCAGCAGCGGTTGTTCACAAACACAGCATAAAGAGACGCCTGCCTGACAAGGTTCTCTATCTTTTCAGTTGAACTTAAGGCAATTGAACCTGCCTTAAACTATATTCAGGAATCTGATGATGACCATTTTGTAATCTTTTCTGATTCCATTCAACTCTTCAAACCCTGGGTAATATGAAACATGATAACCCAGTTGTGCTTCAACGTTTACAAAAGTACAATTCTCTTATAGTTGATATTGCTATTATTTTCTGCTGGCTTCCAAACCATGTAGGAATATGTGGCAATGATAGAGCTGATAGTGCTGCTAAAGCAGCATTAGGTTTACATATATCTAATGCCAAATTCACTTATACTGATTTGTTGTATTAACATATATTCGTAGCTCTTGGCAAGCCGCTTGGGATTTGTCAGTTAACAATAAACTCCATTCAATTAAACCGTTACTCGGAGAATGGCGTTCTTCTAGTAGACCCATCCGTCGAAAAGAAGTCGTCCTAGCCCGGTGCAGGATAGGGCATACGTGTTATACTCATTCATATGTATTACAAGGTGAGCAATTACATGAAAGTATACCCAGGTTTGCACCGTTAATGATCAAACACATATAGATGGAATGTGTAGACTTTGATCCTATGTGTCAAGGGTACTACAATGTTAATACTATGAAAGAGTTATTTGAAACTATAGATTTTAATCTTGTTTTAGATTTCCTGAAAGAAATCAGATTATATAAATCATTATAATATGTTCTTATATATGTTCATGTAGACGCAATAACACGTAGAGGTTATTAACTGGGGCAGGTGTGCCTCTTTGTGATATTTGCCCGAGCCAGCCCTATGAGGCCCGAGAGCTTTAGCTTGAGGGCCTAATATGGCTATCAAGGGCCAGTGTATATTTATTGGTTCCTGGATGACTTTTATCTGAAATGTAATTTAGGCCCGAACGGCGGTACATAGATCTATTAGATCTAGATGAGATCTATTAGATCTAGATGTATGTAGATATCTCTGAATTTAATGAAAATCGAACTTTCATTCGGTTAAAATGTAATCCCAAAGTGGTTTGCAACTGCTATTGTTCAATAAAGATAAATGTTTAGCCTAAAAATCTGCAAATATTTACATCATGTCTAAATTTCAGAGCACCGGACCCTGGTTGCTCTGTAAGAAATGCGTGATATTCTGGCAACGGACACAATCCGTATCACTGGCACCGGTTTCTGGTTGACAGATTGTTTTCTAAACAGTATACCTTCAGATTAAATAGAAAACGACGATCGAGACTTTGGCTCCACCAACAAAAACAATAATAAAAATATATGTTGGTTGCATGGTGTTTTACGTCATCTTTAGCACACTTTAGGTTATATATGACGGTCAATTGTTTCTTCGGGGAGGCAGACCACCCATTTTTTTCATAGGTTGAACCAGTACTGTATACCTCATGAAATCTGGGCGCGAGCTGGATTCGTACGCACGACCGTAACGGTGAACTTGAAACAGCGCCTCATCACTCTGGACCATCGGTTCTGGACCACCGGTTTCAACATCATTCATGCGCTAGCATGATAGTGATATAATCTGGTGGTGAGGTTGGCTAAATGGGTCGTACAAGGTACAAACTAAACAAATGTACTCCGGACCTACGTTCGTGTATATACGTTTGCACCTTCAGAAAATTCTCTCTTCACGACCTGTCTTCCGTCGACAGTACCGTAAAATAAACTATGGGTCCACAATAGACATAAACCAAACTTACTTTCCCCGAAGCGCGCTGCCTGGCAGTTTTTGTCGCCGTTTCACACAACAATGACCTCAAACAGTTCTTATACTAAAATCAAGTTCATTTAAACATCATTATCTTAAAAATGCCGGAAAGGGTCAGGGGCTTAACTACGTGTACGCAGAGCACGCGGCTGTGTATACATTGTCTGCAAAAATCAGACAATTAGAAAAGTTAAACAAAATGCAAAAAACAAACTAAACGAGGGACGAGAGGATATAAGGATTCAGACTATATCATCAATATGTCAGTGTCAAATAATATATTAAATAGTGGGAAAAGCCCCTGATAGGTAACACTTGTTTGATCATAAATAATAATAATAAAATAATATTACAAAAAACAAACATCAATGAATAAAACATCAAATAGGCCTATTACAAGTAATACAAATGCAGTAATGTGAAAAACTAATAGCGTAGAATATATACATGTATTTTGGCATATGTAGATAGACATGTATATAGGCAACCGTTATTGCACGCAAAAATAAGGAAACGTTTTCTTTATTTAGATTTTTTAAAAATAACTTTTAATGTATATTTGTTTACAAATTAATATAATTCAGAAAAGCAAAACATTGAACACCTCCGATGGAAAAATTTAGCTTTCCGTTTATAATCTACGATTACTTACGGAAAATGTGAATGAATGGTGTTTTACGGCACTTCGACACAAACTTAGGTGCGCAAAAACTGATGAAAGATGAATAAATGAAGTAGTAAATAAAAAGTAATGTAAATATATAAAGATAAAACTATTTACAAATAAGGGATGTTATGGTATATGTATAAATGTAAATCAACAAATAGACAAGTAAATATATATATAAGAACATATTATAATGATTTATAAAGTCTGATTATTATAATGATTTATATAGTCTGATTTCTTTCAGGAAATCTTAAACAAGATTAAAGTCTATAGTATCAAATAGCTCTTTCACAGAATTAGTATTGTAGTAACTTTGACGCATAGGATTAAAGTCTTAACGGTGCAAAGAGGGGTATACATTCTGGTAATTGCTCACCTTGTAATAATTATGAATGTGTATAACGTGTATGCCCTATCCTGCACCGGGCTAGAATAACTTCTTCTCGACGAATGGGTCTACTAGAAGAACGCCAAGAGCAGAAAATAATAACATTATCAACTATAAGACAATTGTACTTAAGTTTATATATTTCAGGGTAAACCAAAGGTGGAATTTAACGATATACGATACACTTTGTTCTCGTCTGGTAAGCAGGCAGTAACAGAAAGATAAAGCAAATGCACACGTCACAATGTTTGCACACGGGCCGAATATGTAGGTCGAGGAACGATAAAGCAAATGCACACGTCACAATGTTTGCATGTAGGTGGAAGTTAAACTTGCAAATAGTCTCGTCGGATGAGAAAACAGACAAGAGGTGTATTTAGCTGACGACTTTTGAAATCGAACGAATACTATTTTAAACAGATAGTAAAAGGTAGGACGTACTTAATTACTTTTTATTGTTTAATAACTGATTTTCCAAACATGTACATGAAATGTAGAAGTGATATCATGTCAGTTTGTTTTTTGTCTTTCTTGAGTATAAAAAGCATACACAGAAACAGCCGTCAAATTATAAAACATACTTAATTATGTATTAGTTTACATGATTTTGCTTATACAATACAAAATGGACTGTCATCAGTAAACCTTAACTTGGTGACGAAACGTCGAACTAGGTGCCAAAGCAACTGATTTTGCAATATATTCCCATAACTACCCTTTTTCGATTCGACGGAATCGCCCTAATTCATTGTTTTTTGAGTGCCGTATAAATATAATTAATATTTTGAAATAATAATAAAGTTAAATATTGTTTTTGATATTTTTACAAATGACAAGGATTTGAATTGATTTTCTTGCATTTTTACTTTATTCGAAGGTTAAATTGGCAAAATATATTAATATTCAAATGCTTTTATGTATATTGAACCGTTCTAATTAAACCGTTTTCATTTTAAATTTTCGAAACTGTCTATGATGTGAATATTGAATTATTTTTGGCAGTTGTTTTACTGTCAGTACTTGGTAGTTATTGACCAAATGTAGAATTATTTACATGTTTTAATTTTGTTTATATTTTACTTTCTTCAATATTTCTTTCTATAATGTATAACACTTGATGGAAAGAAATGTTAACACACATGAACAGGTATAGGTATTTAAGGAAATCTATTTCGCTAATATAAAAACAAATAAGCTCAGAGAATGTAAAGAAAAGAAAGTATGTTATTTGTATAATCGTTAAATTGTGCAATAAATGCTGTCACACGAATAAAGCTTGCTAGTTTGTCATAAGGGTTTATTGCTGAATTGTTCACTATTGTTTAATTTAAAATGTTGCTTACTCTCTGCCTTCTTTTACAGCTAGTATTTTCTTTAAAAAGCAGGTTTATATTGAAACAGTAAACGTCTGTATAATCTACTTTGAAATGTATTTATTTCATAATTTCTATCCAACTAGATTGTCAAGGACTGCGATAAAACATTATGCATTGATCGATTTTACGCCAGACTTCTTTTACATTACTAGGTTCTCCTTTTATCTGGTTTATCATGCCTAGTCAGTGTTTACCTAATATGTACAGTTACTATTAACTTAAGGCATGTATAAAAAAAATTACCAATCATCCTGTCATATCAATCAGGATTTCGTTGTCGGGCAATAAAGCTTTATCACACGGGTAAAATATTCAATGTCATTCCACGGAAAACAATGTCATTCCACGGAAAAAAACCATGAATGGTCATCTCGATTATTTTACCGGAGTGGTACTGAAATTACCAATTAGTCACGATTGTATATACTTTTTCATACGTATGGTTTGTCGTCTGCGTTTCATTTGTTACTTCCATCCTGTTTTCGCGCCAGATTTTTACAGACATGAACACATCAGAATGGACTATATCTATTGATAACTTCTCCCTGGAAACGAAATTGACATTTCAACAAAGCTGAAGTATATGATAAATAGAATTTAAAAAATGTGTATTTTGATATCACACCCTATATCAGGCCTTCGACTCATATCAGCCCTTGAGCTATCACACCCTAAAAGCCCTCGGGCTGAAATGGCGTCTCAAGCCTGATACACATGATATAGGGTGTGAAATGAAAATGCCCATTTATTATTCCATAATTAAATTAGGGTATTAGTTATAGTCACGTATGCTCCTTTTGACTTTTGTAATAAATAGATTTATATCAATTACTTTAAGCGTCCATAAAACTGTTTAATGTTCTTACACTATAAGCTAGCTACAGTTCTGTGTCATGTGGTGAAAGACTGTTACATGTAATAAGAATACATGCCCGATACCATTGTTATGACCGTGGATACAGTTCCTCTGAGATGTATGCGTCGTTCTCTTACGCATATATCTCCTGTGGATCTATGTGTGAACAGCTAAAAATGGTACTCTATCCGAAAAGGATGTACATCCGTTTTAGATATCGCTTGACAAGTCCCATAGGGCCCAACCTTTGCTTCATTTAGCTCACCTAGTAAAAGGTACAAAAGGCGAGCTTCTGAGCAAACTTTGATCATAATTCGTCAGATATGTCGTTTTTCCGTTCGTTTGTCCGTTTGTTTGTATGCAATCCGTCTGTCGACATCTAGCTGGATTATAAAATAAAACTATTGTTTTAAGATGTAAACAAAACTTAGTCAACAATTAGATATCTATGAGATCGAGATATTATGCTTCTAACTTCGGTATACCCAATTCTAAATCAACCCTGTTTTGTATAGAAATGTATGCTAGTAGAATGCTTTTCACATTTACAGATACGAGAAGTTTTAACCGACGTAATTTTCCTCGATTTGTATCAGAGTATATATAGCAGTTGTCAGCTACATGCAACATCCTAATGTTAATGAAGTAACATTTCTTTTTGACAGCATAATTCTATTCAATGGCGCTTATATATATGTATATAATGGCAGAAAGGTAAAATACTTATATTTATACGAACATGTAAGGAATTGTAAGGATAAGTAGAATACATTTTATGATAGGAACGAACTTTCTATACACTCAATAACGATGCAGAAAGATGCTTACATACAACCGATTTCGAAACGCGGTTGTGCTACTTCTTTATCGGGTATTCTGAACTCACCAACGGACATTTACACAGAAATCAGTGAACCAAATACTGCCCATTTCCTCAAAAATACACGTTGGAGTTGTATGAATTTGCTTGTAAGATGCGCATAGAGCTAGCTCCAAAGTAGTTTCATGCGTAACGTCTATTATACATTTTGCTCCAAGGAACGTTGTATTTACGACGAGAATATGCGTCACTCATACCACATTAAGATTATTATATATTAGCAAACAATGATAACCTGTAGACATTAATTTCGTAAGGCCTTATCAAAACCCCGCAACATGAAAAGGTGTTCGAATCTTTTTAATAATATTGCGATAGATTACTTGAATTGTGAAACTAGCATACACTAAAACACGAGCTAGAACTAGACTTCTTTTAAATATTACAAGAATAAACAAACAAGTACCAATTAATCACTCAGAATAATTGTTAATTTCACAATACATTGAGAAAGAAAGCAAACTGAATAATGCAGTCGTACGTGCGTTAAGGCAGGAACACAAAGTATGTGTTATACAACAAGAGCACCCACAGCCTAGCGGGACATAAACCCGTCGCTTCAATGTTGTAGACCAAATACTTTGAAAGTTATTAGCCACAATCACTAGTAAAAAAAAGGTTGAGTTCGAATTAAACCTTTATCAAAGAAAAATAATTAAAAAGATATAATCAGAGAGGCATGGGCCTTTACAAGATGTATTCATTAGATCATGCTGATGATGTGTACGCAATTTCATTGTTGTAGACCTAATACTTTGAAAGTTACAGGTTAAACCTTTTTGGAAAGAGAAATAATTAAAAGAAGAAGTGTGGAAATTCCACGAAATCCTGGTTTTCCATAAGCTTTATACAAAGTTTGGTTCCAGTATTTCTGTCCATATAACCTACCGACACACCAAGTTTCACTTGAATATTTCACTCATAACTGAAGTTATTTCCCGGAAACAATTGTTCTACAATAACAGAGACATGGCCTTGTGACCTCAGATGCAATCCCAAGCTTCCTTTCTCTTACATTCCTAACTAAACTTATAGCCCATACATTTTTGAGCTCTACTGGCCGAAGGCCAGCAGAGTTTATGGAATGCCGAGTTGTCCGTCTTCCGTCGTCGTTTACTTTGGTCTCGTTACGACGATAGGGCCTTCAATTTTCGTCCTATTTTTACCAAGCTTTATCGGATTGTTAATATCAATGGCAACTCAAACACGTTCGAAAACCAGCCAGATCGGACCAGTATCAGCGAAGTTATGGCCCTCGATTAGTTAAACAATGCTATATTTTGTCTTGTTAAGACGATAGGGCCTTCATTTTTCATCCGAACTTTATCAGATTGTTCATATCAATGAAAGCTCATACAAGTTCAAAAGTCAGCCAGACCGAAGCAGGAATAGCGGAGTTATGGCCCTTAGTTACACATGCTATATGTTGCCTCGTTAATACGATAGGGCCTTCATTTCTTATCCGATCTTTACCAATCTTTAACAGATTGTTCATATCAGTGAAAGCTCGGACAAGTTCGAAAACCAGCTATATCGGACCAGGAACACCAGAGTGATGTGACCTTGAATTATTGAAAAATGCTATTGTCAGTCTAGTGAACAGTTTAGCGCCTTCGTTTTGTATTCAATCTTTCCCAAACTTGGTCAGATTGTTGATATCAATAAAAGCTTGGAAGAGTTGAAAAACAGCCATATTGAACCAGTAACAGCAGAGTTATGGCCCTTTTGCAATATTTGGTAATGACCCAGGGGTCGTGGGTTCAAATCTCACTGGAAGCACTTTTTTTTCTTTTTATTTCCATAAGAAACTTTGGTTAATGGTTTCAATTTTTTTATTATTTCTATTCTTTTTTTTTTTTTTTAAATTTATTTTTTCTCATAAGAAACATTGGTTCTTTTTTTCTTCAATTGGGAGCTTAGGGGCCCTTGTTTGATCAGTTTTACATAGAGTTATAGGTAAAAACTTCAAAAAAAATCTTCTTCAGAATCTCTGAAACTACAAGAGATAAAGTTGTTTAGGTTAGTTTTATTATCAGCTTATGGATCCTCTACCAAGTTTGTTCAAATGGTGATTTGGCCGAGCCCAGGGTCACAGTTTTGTATAGACTTATATAGAGATTTTTTTTAAAAATCTTCTTCTCTGAAACTATAAGAGCCAAAGGTTTAATATTTTGTATTTACCATCAGCTTATTGTCCTACACCAAGTGTTTTCAAATGATGACCATGGGGTCAAAGTTGGCCCCATCCCTGGTCACATATCACACTTGGTTTGAGTGTTTATATTAACGAAAGTTTTATTTGTTTTAAAGCTAGCCAAACTTGAGCCAAATACATCCCTCCCACTATTTCTTGGTAATTGAAGATACTTTATAAATCAAAGTACCGAAGGTACTGAGAGCATGGTGAACTATGATTTGTGCATCGATGTAATGGAAGGTTTCTTTCCAATCAAGCATGACATGGTGAACTATGATTTGTGCATCCATGTAATGGAAAGTTTCTTTCCAATCAAGCATGACATGGATGGACTGAAAATGTGTCAACTCTTCTTAATAATAATATATCATTGCATGTAATAATACATCAATGCATGGTTTAATGTATCTGGAAATAAGGCGATTAAAACAAGATAAGGTAAGGTATATACAGAAATAAAGAAGGGAACAAAAGGAATGATTGGTTATAATGAAACTTAATCTCCGAAACGCTTCATCATATCTGAACCATATCTTCACAGGTGTTAAAGTGTATCAAATAAAGTCACCTTTGTTCGAGTCATTAGAAATGAATATAGCGTCAAAAAGGTCAAGACAGCTAGGTTTGTCAATTCAATGGGAGGTAATTCATAGACCCTTTGACAAACATAGCTGAATTAAAATAGGAAATAACCTTGGATTTATATCGACCTACTATGCAAGTATGATTAAAATCAAATGAACACGAGTGTAGTCTGAAAGACAGCCATATCCCCCGAGGCACACAGGTTTATAATATACAAATTTGAACATGGAATGTCACTGTAAAGAGACACTGAATTCTCCCTGAAGTCTCCTTGTTCCAAAAAGTGTGACCTTCAACTAAAAGAACATATGTTTTACACACAACTTGTAGTAGAGACATACATAATACACATATACAAAACATAACTTATAAATCTTTTTGCTTATTTGATTTTAATCTCACAACGGGATACCGTTGTTATTTATTCTCACAACTCGGAATACCACTGGTCTCGGGATACCGTTGTAGTTCATTCTCACAACTCGGAGTACCACTGTTCTCGCGATACCGTTGTGATTTAATCTCACAGCTCGGAGTGAACATGATGTTCATACACGATTATTTCGTTGTTATATTTTTCAACCATGTGTGAACATGACTTTAAGGTTTTGGTTTCTTGTGTTTTTATTAAAAATGTCACATGTTTGCATATGTCGCTTTCTCCTTTTACACTTAGCAACACAAAAAGGTTTTTACATTTAGCTCCTTTTTTATTACATTTAGTGTCCAATCCAATAATATCGTTCGTGTATAAAACAAAACGTCCTTTATAATGTCTTTGTGATAATAAATAATCGTCTCTTTTCAATCTAATCTAACAAACATTAGAACCGCTACCGTTCAAGTACATGTTTTATATGTTTCTATTTAACGTCTTCAGTATCGTTTTATTGACATAAAGGCGTATAATATGTTAGTATCGTTTTATTGACATAACGGCGTATGATCTGTCAGCTATAGGTATGTATATTCTTACAAAAACTACGATTATTGCATTATTGAGAACAACCTTTGTTCGTAAACGGTATCATGGTGTTAAAATTACATGATTTGAATAGGGTTAAGATTTTTGAATACGATAAGTCATTATTTGAAGTAATTTAACATTTGAAATTCGATGTGATTGCGTGCATATCTATCTTGAACGATCGCACTCGGTGGGAATAATATATAGACACTTGTTTCATGATTAATTATATTGAGTTGTTTAAACATGTTATTTAAAATATTTACACAATTATTTCATAATATGAACATAAGAAACAAAAGGATTAGAACAAAAGTTAAAATAGTTTAGAGTTCTTTCACCATGTTCACAGATTGTATATGCTCGCATTTATATAGATAGATATTATATTTCAAATTTCCAGTACTCTATAAAGCCCCGTGAGGCCACAAATACAATTACAAAGTACAACATGGTAGCAGTGCAGTAATGTGTACACGCCGTTATGCAATCATGTGTAATGAGAAGGTTTTAACAACTGTAGATAAATATTTACATATAATAAACAATTTAAGTTATTCACATACTAACACACGCGCGCGCACACACACACACGCGCACACATCGCACGGACACTCACACACAAACAGTTGTTATTCGAAAAATACAGTTAAATATATTCTATATAAAAGTTCATTTCTTAATTTAAAAGTAGATATAAAAGTCAAACAGGAAAAAGAAGCAATCAAGGACTACAGACAACCAAAAGCAAGCATAAAACAAACAACAATTATAAAGATGAATAAAAGGAAATATATGACATCACAGACACAAAAGGTTTGACAATAGGGCTACCGGCTTGGAAAAATAATTTTAATACTGAAATAATTGCGAAAACTTTACCTAAATTGACTACTAAATGTTTTAATTCAATATACAAACTTCTAAAACCGAAATTAAGGTTTTATTTCATACCCACAGCCAACCCCGTTTTCACCATGCTAAAAACAGTAAAAAATATATTTTTCTCGCGTATTTCTAGTTTTATTTTTAAGGAATATATTTTATCTTAACATATATATGATGTCGGTCACACTCAAATTACAACATGATACTATTTTTAGAATTTCAAAATGGCCGCAAGAGCCAAGCAAAGAAATAGAGCATTAATATTTTTTTGGACTCATCGTTTGCAAAATATCTAATAACTTTTTTTTTTAATATTTTATTCAGACATCAAATGAATATCAGTTATCATATATAATTTACAGATAAGAAAAAGGGAGAAATAGAGGGAACATATCTACTTTGTTTAACAATTTACCACTCGCCAACTTTATAAAAGTATAAACAATAGACAAATATACAATATGAAAGCCTTAATTGATCAACATATTTTGAACAATATTCCATCTTGCTTTGATATGATTTGACTTCAGTATGGGGTACATGTATGTTGAGTACAATTCAAGATTTCTAAAACGTTTTAGTTCTTCAATAAAGATTGCGACATTAGGTAGACATTTTTTCAATCTGCATGAGTTAATATATTTTTTGTAAATAAGTAAACATATATATATTATAATATCTGAAATTGAAGAGCATTCTGGGCCCAAAAGAATATTTTCGGGGTTCATTTCGACTGAGATTTCGCACTTGTCTCTTAATTGTGAAAATAAATATATTAAGACATTTTTTGACCACATGCAATCATAAAACAAATGAATCATTGTTTCTTTTGTGTTATTACAAAATGTACATAGTTCTGTTTCTGACAATCCGCATTTGTATAGTCTCGCATTTGTAAACACAATTCTATGGAATATTTTATATTAAAGGCTTTGAAGATATGCGTCATCAACTATACGGAAAGGTTGATTTTCCAGCTATCTCTTCTCAGAACCTTGTTAAAATCTGTGTTCCATTTTTGTTGTGAATTTGTAGGCAATTCTACTATAAGATTTAAAAAGTCTGGATAAAAATTGTATTTATCTGTTTTGCTTTTTTTAGTTTTGTTTATGTTGTTATGTATCGGCTGTTCGAGTTTATTTTTATTTGTTATTATTGTTTTCCACTTTCTCGGTATTGCATTTACTAGCATTTACTAGTCCTAAATATGTCAAAAATGGAACATGTATATCAAATTTATCCGAGAAGTCTTCAAACGGTAAGAACATACAGTTTTCGTTTACTATATCGTTAACAAAAAATATTCCTTTTTACAAAATTCTTTATAAAACACCATATCATTGTTTATTTTAATATTTATATTATAAAATAAAGGTTCAGATAAAATTTCTTCCGGCGTTGAGGTACTTGTCTTATCAATAAGTGCCCAGGACCTCAAAACCCTCATCCAGAAACTGTTCATATGTTCTGCTACCATTAAAAGACCTTCTTTATGTAAATGCCATAACCTATATCCACCTATTTTCTCCAGATCATCTACAATTTGGGTTTTCCATGGAGCAAATTTATCTGGATCTAAAATCTTTTTAATCCAAGATAATTTTAGAAACTGACTGAACAATTTAATGTGTGGAAATGCTAGTCCTCCTTCTTCATGTGAGCTAACAACAACGTTTCTCTTAATTTTATCAGGTTTTCCACACCACAACAATTTTAACATCATATTTTGAATTTCATTATACATGTATATATGATCTGGAGGATCAGGTAGAACAGCTAAACATTAGATAATTATCGGGAGAACAAGTGTTTTAATTACCGTTGTTACCAATAATAGAGAGGTTTCTGAAAGACCAATCGTTAATTATTTTTTTCATTTTTTCTATTTTATTATAAAAATTTTGAATGACATAATTTTCGTTTTGTAAATTGTAATATATGCCTAATATTTTAAACGTTCCCTCATGGTTCCATATTACTTCCTTATAAGTCTGTACTACTTCTCTACTACCCTTCTTTGACCCAATCCATACAACTTGTGATTTTTCAAAATTAGCTTTTAACCCTGAACATAATTGAAATTTATCTATTATTTCAAGAGCTGAATTTAAAGATCTCTCATCGTCACTTAAAAATAATGAGGAATCATCTGCATACTGATTTATCAAATATTCGGAGTCCTTTATTTTTATTCCAATAGCGTCATCCTGGTTTTTTAAAGCTGCACTTAAACATTCTACACATATTATAAATAGATATGGAGATAAGGGATCTCCTTGTCTCACGCCTCGGTGTATAGGAAAATACTCGGAGCAATGACCATTATTTAAAACACAGCTTGAAACATTATTGTATAAAGTGTTAAACCACTGCACTATTGATTCCCCAAAATTAAAGAAACGTAAGCTTTCTCAATAAAACACCATTCAAGGGAGTCAAATGCTTTTTCAAAATCCAAAAGAACTAGGATTCCAGGTATATTCTCTTCCTCACATTTTTCTATTACATCTAGAATAAGTCTAGTGCATTCTCCTATATGCCTATCTTTCATAAATCCTAACTGACTTTCCGATATTAATTTAGGAAGAATTGTTTTAAATCGACGTGCAATTGTGGCAGAGGCAATTTTTGTATCTACATTTAATAATGAAATTGGTCTCCAATTTTTTTAATTAAGTTTAGATTTACCGTCTTTAGGCAAACATGTTATAACTCCTTGTCTTTGTGTAACTGAGAGTGATTTAGAATAATAACTATCATTTAATGCATTAACGAGGAAATCCGCAATATCAATCCAGAAGAATTTATAAAACTCGACAGAAAAACCATCAGATCCCGAAGATTTATTATTTTTCATATCCTTCAACACATTCAAACATTCCTGTTTATTTAAGACCCCTTCTAATGTATCACGATTTAAGAATGGATTATTTATATTAAAAAAGTCAGATTCTACTCTCTGATTTGCAGTCTGTAATCTGGAACTGTAAAGATTTTTATAGTATACATTTTGTTCCATTAAAAATGTCCTTTGTGTTACTCGTTTCTGACCCATCATCTTTAACAATTTTCGGTATAAGTTTTTCTGTATATTGTCTTTTTTCTAAATTACAATAATATTTAGTTGACTCTTCTCCTTCTACTTTCCATTTTGCTTTTGCCCTTAAAATAATCCCTTTAATTTTTTCATCTCTTATTGTTTTTAATTCTACTGTTAATTGTTCTATTTCGTTTTCGACTGAAAGATCCCCATTTTCTAGTTTTGCGTATTTTCAATATCCTTTAATGTGTTTTCAATATCCTGTTGTTTTGTGTCTTTTTTCTTTTTTATATAGGACGCATATGAAATAGTTTTACCCCTTATCATCAACTTTAACGTTTCCCAAAATAACTGGTCGCTAATATTAAATTTAGTTTCCTGCACATTTTCCTCATTTTGAACTTTATATTGATCTACCGTTTCACTGATTGTCATTTTTACAATATTTATATACTCGGGATCTGTCAGTAAACTGTTATTGAATTTCCATAAACCACGGCCCCTTGGCTGATCGATAAAAGAAAAAAATACTGATATAGGAGAATGGTCCGATTTATAACGTATGCCAATATAAGTATTCTCAACAAACATTTGCAGATCAGATGAAATAATGTAATAATAAAAGCGTGCCATTTTATTGTAAGGACCCCTCCATGTATATCTATTTTCATTTTCATTTTCTATTCTCCAAACATCATGTAAGTCTAAAGTTTCCATATTGTTTACGATCATTTCGTTTGACTTTGTATTGTTTTTGTGTTTATAATTATATGTGTCAATCTCATAATTTAAGGGTACGTTACAATCACCACCAATGACTATAGATGAGTTACCGAAACTTTCAATTAAGTTAAAGAAATCTTGAAAAAACTTCGGTTTGTCCTCGCTAGGACCATATACTACAGATATTGTCATTCTCTGATCTTGAATAGTTATATCTAGAATTATATAGTTACCGTTTGGATCTATAATAGTATTATGGATTGTATAGCTAAAAGTATTTTTAAACAAAATTGAAGTGCCTCTACTAGCACTCGAGAAAGAACAAAATTTAGCCTCAAAACCCCATTCACTCCTCCATTGATTTTCTATTTCTTTTGTAGAAAGCGTATCAACCAAAAATGTAACATCATACTCATCTCTACATCTTGAAAAAATGTCTGTCCTTTTTATTTTATCGGAATACAAGCCCCTACAATTTAAACTTCCAAATTTGACATTACTCATTTAAAATAATAATCAATAAGTTGTTTGCGAGCAAGTATAAAGCGTTAATACGTGGTTTATAATTTAAACTAAGATAATGTAAAACGAATCCCCAAAATATACCAATATACACTATAATCTCCTCCATTTTCTGAAATGTATCCTTCCGCAGTCTCATACTTCATGTATGTGTCTATAGACAAAAACATTGTAACGGATCCATTTCGGTTGATATAATACACATTTAAATACAGACCAAATGCAAGACAGATTACAATCTATTAATACAACCTATTACTCCTACGCGATCTTCAGAGCATGACGTTTCCTTGTATTGGGCTAATAACAATAACTAAATTAAAATCAGAAATTATATTATGCTATTATTCGAGCTTCTTTCTTTATTTTTGTCTCTAATCACGCAGTACCAAAACTGTATATTGTGGTGTCATGCTCAAAAGAGTGCGTCGGCTATATAACGAAATTACGTACTTTAAAAGAGGAGAGAGAGAGAGAGAGAGAGAGAGAGAGAGAGAGAGAGAGAGAGAGGACATATTCAATAAAACACCCTTCTTAATCTTAGCATATTTTGAAACAAAAACAGTTCGCCACACCCAGATACCCTAAATAAAACGCGTTATCTCATATATCATGTGATGCCGCTAAATAATCCCTGATACGTGTTAGTCTAGTCAACCATTGCCTCTCTTTTTAAAGGAAGCTGCTACAGCAGCAGTGATCAAAAATTGTACGACTATACTGCAACAGTCTACTGACTACTTCAGTCTACACATTTGCTAGATGTGTTCAATTGATGGCCAGAAAACTACGATATGGACAAAGATGTGTTACTGAGGAACAAAAAGGTGGTAGGCGCCACATAGAAATGCCTATTATGTGTGTCTTTTTCGTCGTGGTGTGTGTGTGTGTGTGTGTGTGTGTTTGGGGATGTAGGGTGGTGGTGGTGGTGGTGTTGGTGCGGGGGGGTTAGAATATGAAATCTGTATATTTAGGACAGTAGGACAGACGGCTATTTTACAATCCTAGTTATAAAATTGGTATGTGTTCGGCATTGTTAAGCTATTAAAACATATCAAGTTATTAGATATTGAGGAGATGAAACATGAAAGACTGAAACTAGAACTATGGGGCCGTAAATGGAATCTCGTTGTGCGAGGCGTTGAAGGGACAGACAGCTACGAGACGGCTACAATTACGTTGTTAGTAAACAATACCACGTGGCGATAGTAAAAATACTCGACCTACATATAATCACAATATTTATTAATAACCACTTTGCCTACTTTAAAACGAAAACAGCCAGTGCTCTACGCCCAGATAACATGTACCACGAATTACACGTGATGCCGTTAAGAGGCACGCACATACAATCGAAATATGTATTAATAACAACAAATGCTAATCGGGTATTTACCAATACATGAAGCAAATTGACAATGAATGTAAGTCAGGTTTTGCTTGCCGAAACGTCCTCTTCTTTCAATTTACAAAGATTGTCATGTTAATGCACAGATACTAAATCTATGAAATACTAAAGACAACCAAAACGTACTCAATACGTACACACATGACCGAGTTATAACAGCGACGTTTCACCGAGCCTCCTGAATAAATTAAATTTAAGTTTTGTGATTGGTTACCTCGATTTCACAAAGTCTCCTCAATACATTATTACGTCTTCTGATTGGTTGTATATCGTACACAGAATTTAGGTCGAGTATTTTTACTATCGCCACGTGGTATTGTTTACTAACAAATAGTGATATATAAACTATTTGGAATGCATCAAACTTACTCGATTCAACATGCTTTGCCTATGTAGAACTAAGTATATCGGTTCTAGGCAGATTAATTGATGGGGATGGGTCTAGGGGGAGCGGGAATAATACACAAGATGGCAAGAAAAAGAAGAGAGTTTAGGGTATGACAGATAAATACGCATAAAATAAACAGCTCACATATAGTATTAAGATACCAAGAAAGCACATATCGTATTGCTCATGCTTTACAAATGTTATATGTGTTCTGCTATGTTTTCACATACATATACATATACATATACATATACACATACACATACACATACATATACATATGCATACACACATACATATACATATCCATACCCATTTACCTACACATATATAGTCAACAGAATCGTTAGTACATATTGAAACACAATTTAACTTCCAAATGATAGATGGTCTCGTTTTTTGTTTACAAAAATACTTATCTAAATTAAATCAACATAGATTGTCCACACAGCTTGAAAAGCAGTTCACCATTTTTTTTGTGTTTTTTTCAACACATGTATCAAAGTAAACGTTAATGCTTTTGCTTCAACTCAACAAACAGAAAGTCACGCACATAAATGAGCTTGCACTTGAGTTTTTCCACCATCGGCATGTTTCTTCGTTTGGTCAAAAGTTCCGCTCTTCGCTTGGCTATTTCCGGCGGTAAATCCGGTACAACGCTATTCCCCGATCCTGCCTTTAGATTGCGCATCGCTGATTCTAGGACATGGTCCCTGTCGATAAGACTATTACATCGAACAATGATGTTTTTGCGACCAACATCCCCCGTCGGCAACCGATGAATCGCTTGGAAAAGCATGTTCTTAACCCGTTCTTTGTCAATCTTAAGTTCCTCAAACATAAAGGATCGAACTTTGTTACTCGTAATTGTAGCCGTCTCGTAGCTGTCTGTCCCTTCAACGCCTCGCACAACAAGATTCCATTTACGGCCCCATAGTTCTAGTTTCAGTCTTTCATGTTTCATCTCCTCAATATCTAATAACTTGATATGTTTTAATAGCTTAACAATGCCGAACACATACCAATTTTATAACTAAGATTGTAAAATAGCCGTCTGTCCTACTGTCCTAAATATACAGATTTCATATTCTAACCCCCCCGCACCCCCCCCCCCCCCAACCACCAACACCACCACCACCACCACCACCCCACATCCCCAACACACACACACACACACACACACACACCACGACGAAAAAGACACACATAACAGGCATTTCTATGTGGCGCCTACCACCTTTTTGTTCATCAGTAACACATCTTTGTCCATATCGTAGGTTTCTGGCCATCAATTGAACACATCTAGCAAATGTGTAGACTGAAGTAGTCAGTAGACTGTTGCAGTATAGTCGTACAAAGTTTGATCACTGCTGCTGTAGCAGCTTCCTTAAAAAAGAGAGGCAATGGTTGACTAGACTAACACGTATTAGGGATTATTTTGTCTTAGACTGTATAAACATGGTTATAAATGGCCCAGGAAATACTGTCACTTTTGTCAAATACAGATTTGAAAAGTAAACTAACGTATATTCCATCCTACATTCCTTTAGATAAGACCTTTGATTGTAATCAATAGAACTTTCGGGAACAGATACCTGTTTAAAATCGAGTTTAACAGCAGGTACATGCGTATAACATTCAAGTAGAAAATATAGGTTTGTATTACTATTGTGGACAATCGCGTCCTTTCATTTGACTTACCCTTGTTGAATGTTGTTGAGAACTGCCTCAGACTGAAGCCTGAAATGACCCATGCAAATGGTTCTTAGCTCTCACAAACAAGTCAATAAAGTCATTTCAGCCAGGAAAACAGGCCTTAAATACTTAAAAATAGCCTTTTATCACAAAAAATGTTAGGGATTATATATTTGGGAACTCCTTTCGACCAAGCATGAATACCATAGTGATTTACTTCCTGTATGCCTAATGATAGTATAACATGTGGACTTGCGCCGATGTTTGTAGGGCGTAATATTTTCCTTTAGATAACATCTTTATTAGATACGGTTAAACTGTTTACCGCCAGGTTGTTGGTATTCCTAAGGGTACTAACTGTGCGCCACTTGTGCAAATTTGTTTTTATACTGTTATGAAAGAGATTTCATGTTGACGTTGTCACCTTCTAGCCAGAGAGACATGACTGATGCGTTTAATAATACATCTCGGCTTCTAGATGACATGCTCAGTATGGATAATCCGTTCTTTGCTGATATGGTCACTAATATTTATCCACCATAGGTCACGTTGAATAAGTCCAACAGTTCCGATACCATACCAGCAATCCCCGATCTTCATCTCTGGAGTTCGTATGATTACATATATATTAAAATCTATTATTAAGAGAGATGACTTTAACTTTGACATCTTTAACTATCCACATTTAGATTGGGACGTATTGTGCTACATCGTAAGGGGTATATATCTCACAGCTAATGCGTTTTGCTAGAGCATGAAACGATGTTAAGGATTTAAATGATTGAAATCAAATTATTACAAGCAAACTTCTTCAGCAATGTTTTCATTATCATAAACTACGTAGATCTATCTCAAAATTCTATCGGCGCAACGAAAACATGCTTGAAAAGTAGAACACCAACCTACAAATGTTCTTCGACTTGGAATATCACAACCGTTATTTTATGGAGATATGATTTATAAACTTCGGTAATTAAATGGGTCTGACGGATTTCCTACCACTGTACCAATTTAATCAGAAAATTCACCAGAAAAGGAAACGACCCTTTAGTATTATAGCGCACTTCACACTTGGCCTTCTTTTAACAAATTTGAACACCATTACCATTTTTGTCATACTGCAAAGAAAATTCTCGGGATTTTATTGGTCAATGGGCCGTAGACATGAGCCCATGTCTACGTCTCGCGACGTGAACATAGGGCAATTTACCCGTAGGTATCCCATACCTGCAATACACAAAAACAAAATGGCGACGATAATGTTGCCGATTCGTTTTGGAAACCGCCGATTGTTTCCTTTATATTGCTTTTCTGTGCTTTCCATTGTGTGAAAACGTCTGAAATAATCGCAAATATTTATTTTTTTGCAATTTTATAGATAATAAAACATTAACATAGTGATAAAATACGTTTATTTTATGAAAAAATCCGCCAAATATAACGACGTTAGAGCGATGACGTCACGAAAATAAACAACGTCCAGTTAGAGGCACGCTACGGGGAAATTGGCGCAATAAACATGAACTCGTGTGTTTGGCTTTTTTTTCTTAAATAAATGGTAACAACTTTGAAGTATGACAAATTTGTTATTAGGATTCTTGACAGGGAACACATGGGCTCACATTCCCTGCCTGGAAAGTATATTCCCCCTCGCCTAACGGCTCGGGTGAATATAATTTCCAGGCAGGAAATGTGAGCCCATGTCCCCTGTCAAGAGTCCTAATAACTAATAATATCTGATGATTAACCTCAGAATTTTATCAAATTTGAACACCATTAACCACTTATATCTGATAATTAACTTCAGAGTTATTGTCCTTGGTATGAAATGTGCCTTCATTTCGGATCCGATGTTTACCAACCTTAAACCGAGTTTTAATATCAGTTAAAGCTTACCGAAGGATTAGTTTGAAAACATTTACTATTGGATAATAAAACATCAAAGTTGTGGCCCTAGACTTAATGAAAATGCTATAGTTTGCAGTCTAGATGATTCATTATACCGAACTTGGCTAAAGCCTTAATAACGATGAGAGCTTGGACACATTTGAAACCTAAAAGCACTACCATCACGCCTTCTCCTTCCCACCATTTTGTAAATAGTTTATTTGATGAAATTATCTAAGTCTTCAAAGGAAGTATGATCCTCAATTCTAGCCATGTCGGAAATAATTCAACAGGGTTGGTCCTACATATTCGTTCGACCTTTACCAAACTTGTTCAAAATGTTAATTTCAATAAAAGCTCGGGTTAGTTTGAAAATAATCGACATGCCCCGCATCTCATCACACTCCATGGAACCCGCAAACGCACCCACTTCCAGTCCACAAACAAGCCCAAATACACACAAACTCCGTCAGTTGTGTAATGTTTTTTTGTGTGGGGGGGATATGTTGGTATATTTGTCTGCATTGAAGAAAAATAAATATTTCGCATTAATAGTAACGTAGATTATGGCAGATTAACTGTTTGTTTCAGCGATAACAATGGGTGTAGATATTGGCACGTACCGCAGCCGTATCGGGACATTTCGGCATGGACCTGGCCTAGACGTGGTTCTCCTGCGAGTATGCGTGAACTACAACGGTTGTTTAAAGGTTGTCGGTGTTGTAGCGTTTATCGGAATCCTGCTGCTAATGGCCGGCGTTGAAGCTAATCCAGGACCAGTAGATAATCCTAAAGAGGAAAAAGGTATGGAGTTGTGTTATTTTATGTTTTAAAATCAAACATTTATATATAGACTATATATGATCAAGACTGTCTCGTGCGTACGTGTGTACGTGTATGCGTGTGTGTGTGTGTGTGTGCGTTTGTGTGTTTACGTTCGTTGATATGCCATATAAAGTAAGTACTGAATGATGAATGCTTCTTTACACCATGCAGTTCATACAGCTCTGGATGCCATATATTTGCAAAGTTCCCACTCATCAAATGTATGTTCGTGTAAAAGATTGTACCAGCGAATTGGTCTATGCTGTACACTTGTGGTGCATCGAACGTGCTCCAATATTAAGCGCGGAAAGGGGCATCAAGAAAATGGCAACACAATCTTGCACCGAATAAACTCACGAGTCCATGATTGTCTCCTTCGGCAATGCAGGCAATGGTTGCCAAACCCTACAAAAGCATCTTTATATGGAACAGTAAGGTCATGTCAACAAGCAAAAACGTGTGTCCCATATTTAATGAATAAATACTGATCTTAAAATCGTTTGATATTTTCTGTTAAGGCCTGTATTTCGTTTCACTCCGTAAAAACATTTAATTACGATATGCTGTGACTACTTAATGCTTTTGAATCAACAACTGTAGTGTCAAAGGACTGTAAAGTTTAGGTCTTTAATTTGTCTTGCATGTGGGGTACCTGCCTTGTCGATTTACGTGACCGTTAGCCACAGTATGTTCAAGAACAAGGCAGTTCCGATTATTGCAGATCAAACGCAGCACAATGATTTAAATAATGAACGGTGTCAAAATCTAGCATTGAGAATTTGTAAAAATATAATTTGTTTGATGTGTATGTAAAATTCGAGTAATAGGTTTTAATATAGTGTTTGAAAGAAATGGAGAATGTTTCATATCTACAACAAAACTTATTATGGATATGATATATTCTGTCAAAAGAACACACACCTCGATGACTGTGCTTAACACGTCATACTTGTCATCTTGCTTTGCCATTTACCCCATTGTTTGACTAAAACTATTTATACAAGGGTATCAGCGTATTACTGTGTTGTTGTATTTGTGTATGCATCGTTCTACAACATGTATTGGAAATAAATAGTTGTATGCAAATCATTTGCTATACCAAAACCTTAAGCAATGTCGCTTTATGTCGCTTGCATGGCTTTATAGTAACACGTATATGATTATATGGAACAGTGTTTATAATAAATGACAGAAAACTTGAAATTGTGTTTATTTGTTTGGTGTTTCACGTCATTTTCAACACATGTAAAGTTAAATATGATTTGTTTGTGGTTGAGGCACACCACCAACTTTACCTCGGTAGAACCAGTACTGAACACGTCCCACCATCCGTAATAAACGACACTTCGTCACTTACATGCCGAGCTCCCAGTGGGATTCGAACCAGCAACGGTGTGAGACGAGAAGGTTTACAACGCGAAGTCGTTACTCACAAGGCCACGGAGACGTTGAAATTGTCAAGTAACATTATAATTATATATACTCGTATACTTAAGCACGTTTAGGCAAAATATTATAGTATTGTACTATATCAAAAACATATAAAGAGTAAATTACATAAGTTTCATTTAAATCAGATGGTAATATTACTTTTTATAATTTCCTCCCACAGCTTTAAACACAGAAGGCCAAGTACCAATGGAGCTGAATAAAGAATCGAGGTGAATATAATATCTGTACTATTTAAGCTGAGTGTTTGACATCACGGATTTGTTCAAGTCTTCTTTCAAAGTCAGTTTGACTGCGTCTGCATTACCGTTACATACTTTACCGCATGTGGGATTGAAGTTGTGTTTTTCATTTGTTCCAGTAAAACGGTCAAACCACTAACTATCCGGTCAAGTAGAAACCAACCATGAATTCAGAAGTTATGACCATAATTATTTTCCACGATGTTGCATCTAACTATTTTATTTGTTTTGCATCTTAGGTATAGTTATGTTGCTGTAATGTAAAACCAATCACACGATTTATTTTATTTGCAACTTAATAACTTATATATATATGTTTATACCTTATGCCACTTATAGCTCACCTTAGCCGAAGACTCGCGTGAGTTATTGTGATCACTATTTTCCATATTTTGTCTGTCCATCTGTCCGTCTGTTAACGATTGTAAACAAAATCTCCTCTAAAATCTAATTGTCAGTTTTGACTAAACCTTTCACGTATTTCATTGACTTTCAAATTTGTTAAAAGAAGGTCAACGCGAGATCCAAGATGGCCGCCATATACATGTACAGTCTACTCTCAGCAACTCAAACTCGTTTACTTCGAATTTCCGCTTAAGTCAAAAAAAATTCACGGTCCCAATTTTATTCCTTCTATTTTTATGCAATTTGACTTCTTCTAAGTCAGATTTCGATAAGTCGAATTATTCAATAATTCGAACTATATTTCTGGTCCCAAACACGAATCTATACAGTAATTTACACTCGCTAATTCGAAGTTCAATTAAAGTGCCAAATGCAAGTTTGATCAAACACAAGCCGGCGTTGAAGTTGATTGTGAAGCAAACAAAAGGTGATAATTGCTGAGATGATTTTACCTGTAACAAAAAAATCATGGTGACATGTTTGTTAATTTATTTTCTTGTGTTGTCTCTAATTTTTCATGATAAATTAAGGCTTGTTAACGAGGAAGTTTGTTTACGTTAATTGAAAACAATGGCCATCGCGTTGGTTAAAACAATTATAATAATTATACTAATTTGACATGGACGAAACGTATAACTAATTAATTAATGAGTGGCAGTTGTCAATGTTCTGTTTTTTGCTATAAAATTCGAATGTTTAATTTAATCAAATCATTAATTCAGCATTAATTATGAAATCATAAATATTTTGCTGATTTATTTCATTACCAAAACGTTTTCGTATACTGCTTTAACATGAAA
This sequence comes from Cyrtodaria siliqua, assembly GCA_037043455.1. NCBI lineage: Eukaryota > Metazoa > Mollusca > Bivalvia > Adapedonta > Hiatellidae > Cyrtodaria > Cyrtodaria siliqua. Next base: position 26,107 of record JAWPHD010009418.1, on the reverse strand, counting down.
TGCCCGAATATACAAACTGATAAAACGAAAGTAGAATGCCGCGATACAGGTCATACAGTGAGTGTGTCTCAAATTTGAGCGTGATAATAACAGTAAGTAATTAATGTAATTGCATCTTCCTATTGGATGTGAATTATAACTGTAAAGAAACATATTCGTAAACATATATGAAGGAAGAAAGCATGAATTTCATTAAAATCGGCAAATATCGGCAATATATACACGTATATGCATAGTGTAAAACAGGTGGGTGGGGTAATAAAAAAACAAGTCTGACATAATCGTTTAATTCGAACTTCGGATAACTCGAACTTATTTTCCGGTCCCTTGAAATTCGAGATACTGAGTGTGGACTGTGCATTCAAAACTTTAAACAATAGTGTTCTCAAGAAAATCTGAACAAAGCTCGACGGTTTTTCTTTATTAATGATTGCCAACCCCAGGAATATTGTTTATTGTTTAAATGAATTTCCCAGGATTAAAACAGGCTGCAGTCGCTCCCGAATTCCCAGGTCATCATTCCAGGACAGGCCCCTGCACCTCTTGGTGACTGGGCTCCTCCCGGATCCCAGGTTACCCAAGGTTCGTCCCAGTCTGCCCCTCTGTCTGCTCATTACATAACCGTGGATCCCAGGGCCTCCAAGGGTTTCCCCCGCATGCCTTACGGTCCCATTCGGCGGGTTCGTCTGGATTCCAGGGCCTCCAAGGGACCTTTCCTTGTGACTCATGGCCTATCCAGCGGTTCTGCCTGGGCCTCCAAGGGCATACAAGGGTCCTCCCCGCATGTCCCAATGTCCCTTGGATCCACCTGCATCCTAAGGCCTCCATGGATTCTCCTCGTCCGCCCATGTGTCCAGGTCGCAAACCACGGACTCAGGATTCAGTTCCTATACTGCCCTCTAGGACCGTTCAACCCTTCCAGTTTGACTTTCGCTTGACGGTTTCGGATGCTTTATTTAAAAGCCAAGCTCCCCTGCATCCCCTGCAGACCCAACGGAGTGATCAATTCCGCCTCCCAGGAACTCCTTCGCTGACGTCCAGTTCCTTCGCAGTAGTTGCCATATTCACCGCGGTAGGCGCCAGCGACCACTTGGTGCCCTCACCCCGCCACGTAACTCCCTGCAGCCCAAAAACCCTACCGCATCATCCATCCAATTACTGCATGAATCTCCCCTCAGTTCCTGTACGCCCTGGTGGTACTGAATTCTCCCCATGTCAGTTCCAAATGCGTTGCAGTGTCCAACAGGTATCCCTGACAGTGCATCCGCATTTCCATGTTTCTTGCCACACTCAAACTGCCGCTGGGGTTCAATCTCAACAGCCAAGTCAAACTAGAGTGGTCCATTCTGACTCCATAAGGTCGTTCTAGATGGTCGTACCGATACTACCGGGTGAACAGCATCACGGTCAGCAGCACTTAGCCTGAGGACTATCTGTGTACCCTCATCCATATTAAAAATGTTTGCTACCAGGTGAGATAACGTATCGAAGCCCAGTAACGAATCTTCCGCTATAGGAGCTACATACACAATTTCCTTATATAGTCTCGCCAATATGTAAAATTACTGGACCTAAAATAAACCCATACATTGACAACTCGCGACTGGTTCACCTCCTTAATCATTGTGGGGGGTACCTCCATAGACCAATAAAGCCTTTCAGAAATAATGGTAACCTTCGCCACCGTATCCACCACCGCATCCACTTCAGGGTTCGTCACCCTGGACCTCAATACTAAACTGGGACGTAGAGCCCAACTGGCACTCCTTAACCGCCAACCCTCCATCCGTATCCTGGCCCCCATGGACTGCTTGTCGTCTGGGCTTCCGCCTAGATATCTCTTGCCACGGATGGAAATACGGTCAACCCCAGATATCTCGATCTAAACTGCCCTGAATTTCAGGAACTTCTACTCCCTCGTGTACCACGCTCTTGTTTCAAGTACTCTTAACATGCTCCCTGTGTAGACACTCCCGCCTGAATCCATGAATGCCTCTGATATGGGGTGGGTGTTCGGGTTGCCACTGAGATGGGGGTGGTTGCCCCTGTCCCCCGGTTGGTCCTTACTGAGCGAGGCGAGTGCCAGCGACATTTGTGTCCAATTCCCGCTCTTGCTTGGCCAAAGTGTCTTCCATGACGCTGGTCTCGCGGCGCCTGTTCTACTGGACTGCTGGAACCATTATCGGTATGTACCTTTAAAGGTCATGTGCTGACACCATCTCACCCTGTCAATAGCAGCCTCGCAGGTTTCATTGAATAGTTAATTTGATCTCGCAGGTTGCTCAGGTCCAACACTCCGTCTTCCTGTCATACATGAGGGAATTGGGTATGGACTTGATGGGTCCCATTCTCTAGATCCGCCATGTTTATATGCTGAGGACATTCCCCTCTTATAAATGTACACAAGGTGACCACGATCATTCCCAGACAGGTTGTCATCGGTACTCGAATCGCTTCGTGATGGGGAGCGACGCCTTCTGCCGCTCTTCGATGGCGATCGATAAGTCTTGCATATCCTTACTGTCCCGATATTTTATCATAGATTTACCCCTCATGAACAGACTCAGTAAAATCGAGTCTGCTGCTTTTATCTCTTGTTTGTTTTTGTTGCTTCCAAGGGATCCACTTTTCTGTATTGATAGTATATGGAGAAAATTTCTCTGAAACCACAGTTATTCACTTACTGCGCATGAACAGATGGCTAAAACCATCCAACCAGCACCGGCACCGGGGTCCGTATCTATCCCTGTGGAAATAACCCTATAACCATACATACACTTACTGGACCTGGACACTTTAAAGTGGGAGCATGAATGTGTGATGTACTTTTGACTGCTTCATTTTGTTATGAAATTATAAGATTGTCTGAAAATAAATCATCTTTCCAAAGATGATTAGGTGAGCGATTCAGGGTCATTTTGACCCTCTTGTGTTTCTTATTGGATACATTTCTGAATAAAAAATTTCAAACAATTTTACAGGCTGGTATTGACTTCTACGACTTCTCCTCTATCAACAGTTTCAGAAACAGATATTAGTCTATGCGACGGTGCAGCAAGTTTTCAAAGTGCTCCTCTTGGTAAATGATAACTATTTAAATGCAATACTATTTAATAAAAACAAGATTCTGTTTCCTTTTTTGCTGCGAATTTATGTAAATAGTGCAACATACAAGTGTAACGTTTGTGCAAACGCTAGATGATATTGGCGATGTTATGAGGTCAAATATGTGCGTTTATGGGCGCGCATATCGATATTGCTTAATATGTTTCTATACGTCTGATCCAAAATGAGTCTAAACGTTGATAGGGAAAGTCACTTTTTATTGTTTTTGCTGAATTAAACCTACGTCGTTTGGTCATTAACAACATTCTTCGAACGTTCCGATCCGTTGTAGATCTCAACCGACCGCTTTGGTGTATTCTGGTAACACTTCCGACCTATAGGTACATTTGCCGTAGTTGTCCAACCAAAGTTTGTCTCACACTGAAAAACGAATACCACATGGCCATGGGTTTGGTCCGCTTGTAAGAGCCCGAAGGATTTTGCCCGAAAGATTTTGCCGCAGCAGCCTTCTCGGCATTATTATTGCATCTTTCTACTGGTTTACAAAGTGTCTTCGCTGGTATATTTATATATCAGGGTATTATAGATTCAATAAAGTAAGATTTCAAATGTATACAGTAGAATCATTTATGTTTTCTATTAGTGCAATTAGCAAACGTGCTTGTTTAGCTTCTGATAACCTTTGGGTTAATCGTACGATGTTATTAACAATGGTTACTCACTGTAACTGATGGGTATGAACTTTTAAGAAAAGAAGATTGTGTAATTGTATTTTTGACTAAAGTTCATATAATATAAATATGTTACTTAACATTCATCAGGTAACGAAGCATCAACCAGAGGAGACAAAATGCAATCCCTTACATATTCTGAATTGCACATGACCACAAAAGGCACTGATTCGTTATATAATGACGATGCAGACGATTTGGACCAACAAGGAAACGATGCTGCTTTTTCTGTAGAATTAGATGATTTAGATCAACAAATAGTTCAGATGGAGAAAAAAATCTTACAGATGAAAAAGACTAAACAAAAGATTGACAAAGAGAAGAGACTAGCAGATTTAAATCGCCAAATGTTACAGGTTGAACAAGAAGTCTTGCAACTGACAGGTAAACATAACTTTATATATCAGAGAAAGGCAATAGACTGTATATCACGAATTAAAATTGTAAATGCAAAATGTACATATTAACTGAATTACGATATTTTTGTTTAATAAGACACGTAAGAGAGTGGTGGTTTTGATTTTTATATTTATTTTGAAATGTTCGGTCAAAACAAAGTCAATACAGTTATACGTCCAAAATATATATTATATAACACTGTCTTTTTTACAGTAGTTAATAATCATGTTTATCCTACAAATCAACATCGTCAAAAGTAGTCAAGGAGGATAATGTCAATCTTGTCCTTGTTAATTCTCCCAACTTAGACGATGAGGTTCCACGAGCAACTCTTTATGGATATATGTTGTTTTACAACTTATTTGTTTGTCAACATATTGCACCGTTAACGGTCAAACATATCTTGTTCGAATGTTTAGACTTTGATCCTATGCGACAAAAGTACTACACAGTTAATACTTTGAAAGAGTTATTTGATACTATAGATTTTAGTATTGTTTTAGATTTCCTTAAAGAAATCAGACTTTATAAATCAATATAATATTTTCCTATATATATTTTAACTTGTTTACAAGCCCGTTGGCGTGCATTTGATGATTTACATATATGCATAGTTTATGTTGCTACCATATAATCTCTTATTTGTAGATAGTTTTATCTTTATACGTTTACATTATTTTGATTGACTACTTCATTCCTTCATGTTTTTGCGCTCAGTATGACCTATTTATGTGTCGACGTGCCGTAAAACACCATTCATTCATTCATTGTCTACATGTTGTAGTCGAGTTGAGGACATTCGTAACTGAAGACCATGACATGATACCAGTGACATTATACTGACACCGGGTCGACAAATCCTAGCACTATCCTTGACATGCTGAATGTCAGACATTCAGCTACTAGGGTATATGAAGTATTTAAGTGATCCGGTCGGGAATTAAACCGACGACCCGCCGCATGCAAAGCGGTATAACTACCACTAAGCCACCAACACAGTAGAGTTAACAATACATTTGATTTATGCTATTTTTGCTGTATATTTTTCAAAAAGACTGGATCGAGGGGCATTGCATGCATTGATGAGTGGATGTAAACTTCGCCTTTAACAATATGGCAATCATTTCATGCTGTAAGTTATGATCTCAAAGTTGTGCCTGCCCTGCAATATCACGACGTAGACGCATGACATGACAAGTCCTAAGTACACTATCCTTGACATGCTGAACGTCTAACATTCAGCTACTCGGGTCATGTATATGAATTATTTAAGTGAGCCGGTCGGGAAGTAAAGCCACGACCCACCGCATGCGAAGCGGTATACCTACCACTAAGCCACCGACACGGTAGAGTTAACAAGAAATTTACTTTGTGCTATTTTGTCTGTAAATATATAATACATATGCTCTTTAAGTGATATTTTTAAAATTACTTTATTTGAATTTATTAATTAGATACTCAGACAAATTGTGAAAGTCCCAATTTGAAAAAAGAAACATCCCGAGACGGACCTGATGAGTCCGGATTAACTTCAGATAGTGCAAACGGTAAAAATTTTGCAACGGAAAAATCAATACCGGTTATCAGCAGCAGCAACGTACACGATGATATGACATCAGATTGTAAGAGTAATGGTGGACAGGGTGACGGTTACGTAAAACAAGTTGATGCCAACACAAACATAGGTATGTCATTAGATAGGTATGTCAGTATAAAACTAGGTCAACTAACTAATACCACTAAGAATGGCGTAACTGTTTAATGTGTTACTGTTAAAAATACGTCAGATAAAAAAGACGCTAATATCGCTAAACATACACAAAAGACATATAATGCTAAGAGGGTTTCAAGTGAAGATGATGATAAGATAAAATCACTAATTACATGTTTATTTTATTTGAACTAACTACAAATAAGAAAAGGAGCAGTATTAATTAGCTAGTGGTATATCCTGTGTTCGAACAGTATTCTACATGCGTATTCCATCCTGCTCGGTATTTGATGCAAACAAGATCGAAGATTGTGCTTTGCTACATACTCGCTTGTTTGTTTAAATTATTTTATCACATAACTTACGGCGTGGGAGTGAAATAACACCATTCAATAGTTCGATAATCCACTAGTGATATAATTTTGCAAATAAGGGCCGAATTATCATTCGGTCATTTCCGTTCAGCTTGGTGTGCATCGGAATTATGTCGTCGATTTCCGTAACCGTTCAAAATACTGGATTACGGACATCTACGATGTATATTTTAGGCAGCTACAATAAGAAATGTTCCTTTTGAGGCTTTTTAAGAGTAATCTAATGAATAGGGTCTAACATTCTGTATCTATTTAATATTTAATTTATTAAACTCGTTGCTAAAATTGATATGATTTATTCGTCTCATTTAATAAATTCCATATTAAACAGGCACTCATGTAAGATCCTATATATACTTGATATTGTGATAGTATCCTTTGCCATTGTATTTCTCTTTCCATTCTGAAAATAATTGGATTTACAAACCGTCGAAAAGAGATGAAATATTACTATCATAAACGTACCATTAGCTTTGGTTATTACAGATTTCGATTAAAAATGCGACCCTGCAGATATTATTGCTAAAGCCCCCTTATTGACCATGTTAAAACGACTAAACTTAATGGATTGGTTTCCTGGAAAGATTACACATAGAGACGTTACAGTTATTGGCAAAGATGAAGCTGAATCTGCGATAAAACCTATTTCAGAATTGCCATGGTTGGTTCTTCAACAGATTATTATGGCGAACAGGTATGCTCGAGACCAAATTGTTGAAGAAGTTGTATCCCAAGAAATGCAAGGCGACACTGACTATGAACATGATGATTTGTGTCCACTTGATGTGTTTATTGCTGTATTTCATTGCTGTGATGTTATGCTAAAGCGGTTAGTTTATCAAAAAATGCACCTGTGCAAATTAGCAGTTCCATTTCTGTATATAGACCCAAATTCTTTACACGCAACTGTACCAGTATGGCCACTTAGATCAATAGTTATCGAGTGGAATGATTGTAATGGAAGGTCGCAAGAATATTCAGTATGTAAGCAAAAAACAAAAGTTGTACTTTTTGCTCGTTTTGGAAGACCCTTGTTTTCAAAATCAAAGCTTCAAAATGAGTTGCTCTCTAAGCACAAACATGACACATTTTTTCATAAAGATTGTCCCTTAGGAACGTCTGATCGATCTCTGAGTCTAGGATATGTTGAAGCTTCTTGGTACCTGCCATCAAGTGGCACGACTGATTTCGTTGATGAAGTTGTAATGTTTGCGAACGTCAGAGGGGACTTAGGGAATGATTTTAATGACAAACAAATACAATATCTTGCACAATTAGGACATGTGTTTATTATCATAGTTGATATTCAATCTTTGCAAGAAAATGTTAGTACTTTGCTAGAAGTGATCGCACGATTTAAGTCTGTCATAATAATTCTAAATAACCCGCAGCATTTAAAACATATAACCGCCAGTGACGAGTTTCAGAATATTAGTATACTTAGCAAAGAAGTAATAATGACGCATAAAAACGAAAAGGAAAAGAGTGCAAATGAAATGGTAAAAACCGTACGCAATTTCCTAAAAACATACCTAAAACAACATTCTAGCAGACAAATACGAATTACAGACATATCAGAGTTCGGCATCAAATCTGACGAAGACAATAACGAATGCATCATTGCGCGTGTACTAGCTGATGACATTTTTACCGAAATCAAACAGAGTGGAGAACAGGAAATGTGGAAATCAAATGTTACACCACTTCAACTTTCGCATTGGCACAAATGGAGTGAGTTGAACAAGAAGCTACACAGATCAATTAATCAAATTGAAGACACTGAACAAGTTACAAAGGAAATGTCTGATATACGAAAGTCGCAATTAGGTTCGATATCGAAGACAATGGAGATGTTTACCAATGTTATTGTTGACAATATTGAAAACAAGAGTATACTGTTTTACTTTATCGAATGGCTTAGACTAGATCTGGATGATATTTCTAGAAGTTTACTCCCCGTCATTCGAGGGTCATATTACGAAGTTTGGAACCGATTAAAACAAATGAGAAGAAACGAATCGGAGTCGGGAGATAATACATTAGAAGAGCAAGTTAAAGAGTTAGAAAACAAACTTGTTAATTCATCATTTGGTGTTGAAAACTTATTTAGAGAAATAGGGCAAATATATGAAGCAAAACGGTCAGTAAAAAATCCGTTTAAGGATCGACAAATACCAGATTTACCAGATTTACAAACTATTTCAAAAACCATGGCAAAACTTGTATATTACGGCCAACCTTTAGAATTGTTAGATGGGGAAGCGTCAAATATACCGAAATTCTGGATTCAGTCGGTTTTCGACGAATTAAACAGATTGCTAGGTAGTAAAACTATAATTATATTATCCGTTGTTGGTATCCAAAGTTCTGGCAAATCAACATTACTTAACACAATGTTTGGTTTGCAGTTTCCTGTCAGTGTTGGCAGATGTACACGAGGTGTTTATATGCAACTATTGCCTATAAAACACGCAACAAACTTACCATTTGATCATGTGATGGTGATTGATTCTGAGGGTTTAAGAGCGCCAGAGCTCATGAACAGAACAAAAGTTCACGACAATGAATTGGCAACTTTTGTCATTGGGCTAAGCGATATTACCTTACTTACTATCAAGGGCGAAAATCCTATTGAGATAGATGACATTCTTGAAATAACGGTGCATGCCTTTTTAAAACTTAAAGCAGCAGATACCAATCTTGAACTCCGACAAATGTGTATGTTTGTTCACCAAAATATTGCAAAAAAACATGACAATCTCAGGTATAGTGTTTACAAGTTTGTGGAAAATCTAGATAACATGACAAAAGAAGCAGCACGTATAGAAGATATACACGACATAACATCATTTAATCAAGTTATTCAATTTGATGAAGTAGACAACGTCCGTTATTTGCCGGATCTTTGGGACGGAGAACTACCAATGGCTGCAGTAAGCGATTGTTACAGTACACAAGTCAGAGCGTTAAAAAATAGTATCTTTCAAATGGCTACGGCAGATGGAAGGATGTCATACAAGAGTATGAGCGATATTTGTGTACATGCGAACGATTTGTGGAAGGGCATATTACATGAAGATTTTGTTTTTAGTTTTAAAAATACATTAGTGATAAAGGCATATTGGCAAATGGAAACAGAATACACAAAGTTGTCATATACATTGGAGGGTTTCGTTAAAGATTGGACTCACGGCAGTTTGAAGGTTGAATTCAGCAAATGTAAGAGTGATTATGAAATTGATCGCGCGGCTAAAGAGATAAGCAACGCTCTAGATGGTATAATGACTGAACAGACTACAAATACCCGCAATAAGTTAGAGTTATTTATGGAAAACAGTGAGTATAGCGAAATCTTACTAAACAGGAAGGGAAATAAGGTTGTTGCACTAACCATGTTTTCTGAAAATCTCAGACTTACACAAGTTAACGAAATAGCACAGTCAGCACGCATTCGAAAGTTTGAAATACTAACATCGTCTTTATTGCAGCAGCATGAGAAAAGGCTCTACGAAGAATCTATTAAACTAGTAGCTGACTTTAAAGGAAGGCACTTGTCACCGACTGAAGCTGATATGCAGTTTAAGAGAATTTGGAAAACCTGTGTTGTAGGCATAGAGAGTGAAATGGAAAGGGTGAACGAATTTGGTTTGCTATCGATAAAAGCACTTTTTATTGAACAATTAAATTCAATCTTCAAAACCGACGTTCGAACCCTCAGTACGGAACTAAGGAACTATAATAATCTTGACACACATTTAAACATTCAAAAGCTACATGGTTCCTTTTCTTCGACGGGAATAAATACGGCAGATATTAATATGCATGCACTTGTATGGCTAAAAGATCGCATATTGAGGAGGAAAGATGAGATGTACAGTCTTGAACAGATTACCGATGTTATTTTTTTTGCTGTTGACTTACGAATTAAGCAACTGTTGAAAGAAGACGCTGTAATCGAACCAATTCATATTTCTCGTTTATTTCATGAACTAAATGATCTAATAGATCGACCGGAAAAGAATAGCAGCCACAAGTATGGATTCAAACTGAAAAGTTCATACAGAATAAAGACATGTGTCTATATCAGCTGCTATGCGCAACACGTTTTTGAGGACCACAATAACATTTACAATCGAAAATATGGATTTAAAGCTCGGCTAAAACTGAGTAAAATGCAGGCACATACCCGTTTTAAGGCGTACATAGAGGAACGCGAAGCAGAAGTTACAGCAGCAACATTATTTTCAAATGAAATAGAAGATTTTGTCAGAGAAAATGTTGCAGAAAGGCTATCGTTTAGGGTTGAACAAAGATTCATGACGATATTGCCCTCTATTAAGTACCATTTAATAATTGACGTTCAAACTGATCTTGTCCAAAACGGTTCATTTTACGATTTTATGGGTTACTTTGCGTCACCGGAAATATACGCTACTGTGTTTATCAGTAAAAGGTGCGAACAAGACTTATTCAGCGACAGTTCTCACAAATACTTTGATTTAGCTGTAGCTGAAATATATACCATTCTTTCCGATATCAGGTCTGGAATTTCATACACCACCAATCAGATGAGTAAAACCAGCACAATGTCGGACTGGATTGATTTTTTTTCTAAGTCTCTGTCAGAGTGTACCATAGAAATAGAACGGTTAATAGTTGTCGAAAGGGAGCAGGTTAATGACTTTGGCAATTTCAAAATTTGCTTGGAAAAAGAAATGTCTAAAGTTGAGAAATCTCTTACTCAGGAATTCGAGAAACTCGATATGGAGTCAATAAAATGGAAAAAAACGAACCCTTTTACCATAGTTTTTAAACGATTATGGGGCTGTACAGAAACGTGTGTATTCTGTGGTGAACCCTGTTCCAAATGTGCTAATCATAGTTCAATATCAACCCATCATTGCATACAGCATAAACCTTCTGGTTTAAACGGTTTTTGTAGCACAGATACACATAAGATATGGTTGAGCTCCTGTAACTTTGATATTCAAAGTAATAAAACTTACAACTGTGCATTATTGGACAACGTTTGTAATCCCTCAGAAATGAGGGCATGTGCAGAAGGTGTCCATCCGTTTAAGGAATATCGCAAATATCTCCCATCATGGTATATTGAACCTTCTTCCAGCATGCGAGATACTTGCAAACTATGGATGTGGTTTATGAATACATACAGACGAGAACTTGCAGAGCATCACAACTGTCGGACTGATAATATTCCAGCGGCATGGGCAAACATCACAAAGTATGAAGCTCTTGAAAGTTTAAGAAATACGTATATATAAAAGCTGAATTATACAAACATATAGGACATCACAATTAATTTACACGATACTTGATTAGGAAAATGTTGAATCAGGATATAGAATACTTATATTTTTACAAAGCCAATTATCACTCCATCGTCTTCAAAAATCAAAGCGATTGTACTTGGAATATATTTACACTCATACATCCAAAGCGATCGGTGAACGTGTGTTTACTCCTGATATACATTTGAATACATACAGACACCCGCACTTGTCAGATACGTTTTGATATCATCAAAAATTACAAACAAAATCGTTTAATAAAACTGAAAAATAATATAAATAAAGGGATTTATGTTCATTTTCGCCCTGATGTCCAACAGCGGGAGCTAGGTGTGTCACATGTATCTATTCAATATATGTCAATATTACCGTACTGCTAGACAACCCAGATTGGACTTCATTGCACAAAAGGCGAACGGATGCCACCAGACTTGTCCGTTTTTTCAATACTAATCACAAATTCAAATTCAAATGCCCTGCGTATCTTCATCATCCCCTAAGACCGACGGGTCATGCACAACCATCATCCCTGAGACCGATGCGTCATGCCCACCTACTTGCATATGTCTAACTCCACACTAAATCTCTACCAACACTCATTCTTTCCAGAAAATGTTTGGCTTTGGAACATACTGCCGATAGCTACTGCTGGAGGTTGGGCCTGTAATTATCCTTCCTGTTGGCGCCATATTAACTTTTTAAGTTTGTGCGCCGTAAAACCTGATTAAAAAAACAAGAATCATTTGACACTGTTGGCAAAACTTGCTTAAGACAACAGTAAACATCGCGCTCACGAACGATACCAACGAATGTTGCTGTAAACAAAACGGTTAAAGTACTGGCTTGTCATTTAGGTTACCACTGGTATATTTAACAGAAACAAATTAGTATATGGTTGAAGTACATATTAACTGCAAATATGCCTATAACTACCAGGGCCTTTATTCATAAAGCAACTTAATAACTAAAGTCACACTCTAAGATTTTACTTATATTTATACATCAATATTAACCTCTAAGGGACACTACAAACCATCTATTTTAAGATATAACACTCAGCTGTAGGTTTTATTTATCCAAAAGCTTATTAACAATATTAAGAAAACGTGTTAAATTAATAGAAAACGGTGTTTAAAAAATTGATAAAATTGTACTTAAGTTACGATATTGCTAAGAAGCTTTATGAATACTGATCCACGAATAAAATGTTGGAGTATACGATCATCGTTAAGGGCGTATTGATATACTAAATACCTGATTGCGAAGGTGCAATGAATGAAAGGTGTGATCGGTTATAATTGTGTGTTGTTATATATATGTCATGTAGTGACGGTAGATAATCTTTTGTTTTGTTACATTTTGTTTTATATCGTAAACATGTAAAATACAGAGGTAATTCAATATTTAAACAACAAGCCAGCGATATGTATTACGCACTATTACTTAATAATACCATAAATTTATTTACAATGAATTGTTTTACTATGAATTGTCTTACAATGAATTGTTTTACTCTGAATTCTGAATTGTTTACTATGAATTGTTTTACAATGAATTGTTTCACTATGAATTGAATTACTATGAATTGATTTACTGTGTTTTTCAACGAATTGTTTTACAATGAATTTAATTGTTTTACTATGAATTGTTTTACTATGAATTAATTTACTGTGAATTGTTTTACAATGTTTTACAAGGAATTGTTTTACTATGAATAATTGGTTTACTATGAATTGTTTTACTATGAATAATTATTTTACTATGAATAGTTGTTTTACCATACATTGATTGACTATGAATTGTTTTACTGTGTTTTACAATGAATTGTTTTACAATAATTGAATTGTTTTACTATGAATTGTTTTACTATGAATTTATTTACTATGAATTGTTTTACAATGAATTGTTTTTCTATGAATTGTTTTACTATGAACTTATCAGTGTAAAATGAATTGCTTTGAATTTATTTACTATGGATTGATTTACTATTTATTCGCCACAAACGTGGTTTCATTTTCCAAAAATCGGTACATGATGTTTATACGGTGAGCATGGTGAGCATTCAAAACGTTTCGATAAGGTGTCATAACGTTCTTTCTGTATTAAAATATTTCCCTGTTCTAGACGAAATTCTTCCATTTTTAAAACATGTTTATTTAGAACCTTGAGCTTATTTAAAAGTCAAAGAGCTTAAAACATGTGATAGTTAAGCATAATTCTAGTTAGTATATATGTGGATATCGCAATCTGCTCGACCTACGCGCTTTACATTAGTTTTGGATATATTTGTCAGAGTTTCTTTTTTTAATGAACTTAATTATTGTATTATTTGTGTACACTTTAAGCTATAGTTACGTAACAGAACGTATTGACATACTAATGTGTTCTTTCTTCTTGTCAATTGAGATATAGGGTCCTATAGAAACCGCAGCAATCCTTATTTGGGTACGTAATATGTAATATATAGTACATGTACATTGTTTCGGTCTGCTAGTTATTATTTCTACCGTACATTGTGTGATTGGGTTATGTTTTACTAACAGTAAGGAACGATAGTGTGTATACATAGTATATACATAGGGTTTATACGCGATTACATAGTTATATTAAGTAAAGCAAATTCCCCAATGGCAGTATATACTTCATAAAAATATAAAACTACAGATTTATTCCAATATATTCCATTGCAGGGAATTAATGTATATATATTCGAGACTTTTCGGTCCCCCGACCTTCTTCAGGAAAACGAATTTACTTTACAGCCTACATTTTGATTCACTCATACCATAGCATAAAATAATCAATAATATGAGTATTGTATGTACATGCTATGGTATGAGTGAATTATTATTATTATTAAAAATATAACTTGCTAGATTGTTTTAACTAGATATTTTGTTCAGGATTTAGTATTACATAAAGTTAACTCGATGTTAGAGTTGTCAAGCAGTTCAATAACATCACACTCCTCGTTACATATTTGTATATACTCCCACAACGAGAGAAATACAAAATTCTCATAGAAATGTTATATGACGACAATAGAATTAAATGTAAATTATTATTTTTATCTTATTAATAACAGTTTCAAATTCATTGTTTGACAGTGTGTTTAAATCCGTTACGTGTTTAAGACATATATGAATAATGCTTTGTTTCTGAAAGAGATAAACGGCAATATTGAACTAAATATCATGCATTAAAATCAACACCTTTATATATCAATCCATTATCTCTGCTTGCATATGATAAGGTTAAAGGTTATACAATGAGTAGCTATATAGTTTTCATTTTGTGTTCGTTGTTCTACATAAGCTTTAAATGTATTATTGGTACAAAATAACAAATTTGATTTGGATAATTCAAATAAGTATTAATAAATATTAGCAAATGCAAATATGCAAGTTGTGTAGAAAAAAACGAAAGGCACGATGCGAGTATTACAAAAGATCGCAAAAGCTAAGGTGTCCATTTACATTTGAAAGTAATGGATGTTTGTTGATTATATTCTATTTGCCTTAGTTGTATTTTCAAGTAGAATGTATGTTCCATTTCGTTATGTTATATGTTATGTTTTCACAAATTTAAGAACCAAAACACGCGTATGTCATTTCTTGAAAATACGAGCTCAAAGAACTTGTATTGAATACGCCAATGTTCATTAATTAATTAATTACAATACCATATGCCTTAATTGCTGTTGTATTGCAGCTGTTGACTTTGTAGGGTCATCCAAAGTAGTGGCAATTATGTTCATTTGGACGTGTTTTCATTTTATATGTGCTCGTGTTTTTCAAGCACAAGTTTTTAAATACGGTGACCTTTCATACTTTTTTTGTGTGTTTGTTTACCAACATTTCCGAGCTTACTTTCGTGTAAGCTATGTACAATAAAGCCATATAGGCTTAAAATATAATTGAAATTAGTTGAAATATTCAGTCTGGATCTTCATAAATAACAATATCAATGTGTATAAAAAATGTATTATTTGTTGTTTTAAACCAATGAACATAATTGTGTGGTTTCTTCTTAAAATGGCAACGACATCATATGTTATATGTATGTAAATTAGACGAATGCCCACAATCCAAAATTGGATTATATTGTTCATCCGCCATCTTTAATATTGTGTGTGTTGGGTTTTACTTTGAATAAATGGAACGTTCCCCTGTATAATTGCGTTTACTCTATAAAACTCCTACATTAGTACCTTCACAAGTCAAAATTTGGTTAAGCTATGTTACCGCATCAGAAATAATGAAGCAATTGCTTATTAAAAACGGTCTTCTTTAAAAAGAAGCATGATCAATTGTATTGACTGTGGTCATAAGAGTTATCTTCATAGACAACGCAGTATGGACTCTGGAAGAGTATTATTGTTTGGCGCGCTTGTTTCAGCCAAAGTGTTTTGGACTTTTAAGATAAAATTAATCCACTACCTAAATAAGCTGTACATCAGTGAAACAGACATTTTTAGTGTTAAAATCGGTTGAGAAATAAAACAAATTATGTGCTAAAGTTGTTTTTGATGGGTCAATTCTGTTACATGAAAAATTTGAAAAATATTTTTTTTAGATTTTTTATCCAAAAATGGTTTTAAAGGAGGTTGGCTGGGAAAGGACGTAGTGATGAGATTTTTTTAAAATTCATATTTAAAGCTTCTTTGGTATAATTTAGATTCAAAATTATCAAAAAAAGGCTAGGTCATCACACTTTATTTCCCTCTAGACATCATTGAAGAAGGCACATAATTCTAACTTCAAAATTTCACTAAAAAGAGGAAAATATAGTCATTGAACATTTTCACAATTGTTTTCATAACGTTAAGTTTATTGAAAAGCAACAATTAATTTATTTTCGATTGCATATATACATATCTTTCAAATCATACAAAAACAATTGTAATCCTCATTCGTATTTTTGCTTTAAAAAGCAAACATATACGGACCGTACCCTACCCACTTTTGTTTTTACCGAAAAATTAATTCAAGATAAAAAATTATGTTCTAATGATCAACTTTTTTTAAAACTTATATATGTCAAGGTCCTATGACATTTCTTTCAAAACAAGTAAAAAAATTATATAGGTCACCAGGCTTCTAATGATTTTTTATTAAAAATCCTTTAAATTACACCCATTTGACATTATTATTTTGACATTTTCAATGTAAACTACTGTACACACAATATTGACATGGAGATCGAAAATAAAATTAGCTCAGTATCTACTTTTATATATGTATTCCACTACTGAAAAACAAAAAATTGCTTTATTCTATAGCAAAAGGATAAATAATACTCAGAGCTACACATAACCCCTATTTTGTTGACAACAAAAAATGATCACAAATGACGGAAAAATATGAAAAAAAATATTTGCTTAAAATTTGGTATGTTACTATCTTAAATCCTACATTATATCCATATCTACTAGAATTGAAAAAAATGAAACAATTCTGTTGTCAAATAAAACTATGATTTAAAAAATAAAATGTTTAGACTTGAAGATGTCAAAACTTGCCCAGCCAACATCTTTAAATTGTTTCATATTAGTAAATTAAGACACCCTGAAAGTTTTATAGAAAAATATGGAGTATTATTGAAGTTATTTGACATTTCCTAATTTTCTGCAGTCCCACCAACAAGGAATTTACATAGGAAAAGACCCGTCAAAGAATCATTTCGGCTGTAAAATATTTATTTCTCAACCGATTTTCAAAAGTAAAGAAGTTTTATTTACCACTAAAAATGCCAGTTCTAATGATATATAACTGATGTACGTACTATTTAAAATGCTCGATTTACTGCAAAAACCCTTTGGCTGAAACAAGCGCCACAAACAATATGTAAATGTTAACATTCTAAGTTGAGATCCATGTGCTAAAAGGGGCTTGCCTCCAGCCATTCACCTTCAATGAATCGTTCTGTGATTATTCCGAAATTGTATAGTAAAATATATAAAAGTAACGAGCCATAGTTAAAATCTTAATCTTTCTAAACAAATTTCTAAAAACACGCATTAAAACACACAAGAATTACAATGTTGATAAGCAAGTCATGTGACATCAAAAATACAAACCGGGTTGACAATAGGGCTATCGTCTTGGAAGGGTCAGTTATAAAAATGCCGCTATGGGTTTAAACCAGGTTATAGGGTGCATCAAACCTCACTCTTACCCTATTGTCATCCCCATGAAGATATTCCCACCCGGTTATATTCTCTAACATAAAAGGCAGCATTAATAGGCAATATATTAAGTATAGCACATACATCATCATGTATATATAGATATAAAAAACAAAACCCTAGAAAGCCACAAAGCAAGGACTTAGAAACTTGGCAGAAGCCAGAGCAACAGGAGACCAAACCGTTAAGGGTAGGATAAGACAAGATTCAAGGCAAACATTTGGATCTACCGTCCTATGAGGATTTAGGTAGACGTCATCATAGGGTCAACAATCTGTCAGGTCATCACAAATTCAAAGAGGAAAGCATAGTGGCGAACTGTAAATGGTTCAACCATTAAACATGCAGTGCGTTGCAATATGATAGGACCATAACCTCTTTTGTTAAACTGTTTAACAAGTTTAATAAATAGTGTATGAAAGTGATTATGGCCAAGGATCTTAGGAAGTGTGTTAATCACATCACATAGAAGTCATGTTGTGATAGTACTTTATTAAAATACCAAGTTCCCAAAAACTACATTATTCGGCAAATGTACATGACAACAAGTTATTCAAATCATGTTTAAGGATGAAACATGTGTATTCAGTTCATAAAGCTAATACTTGCAAATTGATAAAGCATAGTCATATGAAATTATTGTATGGGGTATAATGCATCGAACTACTCCGTTATGTTCGAACTTCTCAACCATATTCTTTGAAAGCAACTGTAAATATAAACGTGATCATGTATGTGTTATAAGTATGCTGCCTATTAATGCTGCATTGTTTGATGGAGAATACCCTGGCGGAGATATCTTTATTTAAACTGTCCCGTTTTAATGGGGTGGCAATAAGATTAAAGTGAGGTTCGGTGCACCCTAGAACCCGATTTAAACCCAAAGTGGCATTGCTTGTCACTGACCGTTCCAAGGGGGTAGACCTATTGTCAAACCTTTTATGTTTGAGATGTCATATCTTGTCTTTTATTCATCTATGTAAATTTTGTTTGTTTTTATGGGTGCTTTTGGTTGACTGTGTTCCTTGAATACTACATTTCCTTGTCGACTTTTATATCTACATGTTACAAGCAAGGTTTTGCGCAAGCGTAAAAAAGCTGCCGATTAGTAAATAAAAATTAAAGGACTGAAGGTCCCAAGAGGCGCCTAATTGCACTGTGATTTAGAATCATTTCCGTCATTCAAATTTACACCAAAATGAAGACCATGGAAACAACCAATTCGGACATGCCATACCTTAACCGGAATACCCGTAATGCAAGAGCTGAATTAGTTTGATAATACTTAAGGGGTCTCACATAACAAGATTAACAAGAAATTAAAGTCTGTAGATCTACTGTTGTATCAGCAGGTAAATGAATTTGAAAAACACCGTAAGACAACGGTGCCGGTGTTCTTGGCTTAATACTCCGGTGACGGGTCATTAGTCATTTATTAATACTCAAGTCACGGATCGTTAGCAAGCTATTACTCCGCAAGCTAGTTAAGAATATGACCCAAATACCGATATAGTAAACAAAAAATGAGTTAAACTTAGACAAATGTCATAATTTATTTTACTCTTTTCTTTTCTTTTCTGAAGACAGGCGCCTCAATGACTATTGGTCTGTGAAGTACGGTGTCCTGTTAAGGCCATCTAACCGTCGCATCTTACCATCGACCATCGACCTATAGTTATATAATAAAAACTTGTAGCGACTACTCCTCTGAAACTAGTTTTCGGATTTTCAAGGAACTTCACAGGAATGTTTCTCTTGTTGTCTAGTTGATCCTAGCACAATTTTAGGCCGGCCGGAAATTCAAGATGGCGGCCACGGCTAAAAATACTTTTCTAAAATGAGCAGCATGACATGATGTGTGTCATTGTCAAAAATCATTTTGATTCAACGTTAAACATGGCTGCCAGCAGACATCTTTGTTTAAATAGAGTTATATAGTAAAAGCGTGTAGCGACTACTCCTCTGAAACTACTTAATGGATGTTCATGAAACTTCAAAGTAATGTTGCTCTTGATATCTAGTTGATCCTAGCAAATGTTCAGGTCGGCCGGAAATTCAAGATGGCCACGACAGCTACAAATAGATTTAAAAAAAAAAAGTTTGTAGAGACCACTTCTTGAAAACTATAAGTGATATTGATATGGGACTTTCTCTACAATGATCAACATGAAATGATGTTGGTTCTTGTTGAAAATCAATTTGATTTGACATTAAACATTGCTGCCAGAGGCCATCTTTGTTTACATAGTTATATAGTAAAAATTAGTAGCGAATACTCCTCTGCAACTACTTGGATTTTCATGAAATGTTGCTCTTGATGTCTAGTTGATCCTATTAAAATTTCAGATGGGCAGAAATTCCAGATGGCCAAAAAAAGATTTTTAAAAAACAAATTTGTAGCGGCTACTTGATGAAAAGTGATATTGATTATGGGATTTTATAAAATGATCAGCATCACATGATGTTGGTTCTTGTTTAAAATTATTTTGATTTTGATTCGACATTAAACATGGTTGCCAGTGGCCATCTTTGTTTATCTAGAGATATATATAAAAACTTGTAACGACTTCTGTGAAACTACTTGACAGATGTTCATGAAACTTCACAGGAATGCTGATGTAGCTATCAAAACATATCAGTAGAGCTTCAAGGTTATTGACCTCTTGTTAATTATCAAAAGCAATAACTACACAATGAATGCGTCAATATTGTTGATTTTGAAACCTGGCCAAGGTTTTATGGACTTAATCCTTCAAACGAAAATCGATACAAATCATGTTTTAAAGTGACTGGACAAGATGAAATTGCATATTTTATTAAATCAGAAGGGGCCTTAATTTTTCTAAAATAAAAGCAAAGATGTATGTAACTTGGCTCTTTGTTGTGGTCTTATAATGAATAATGCATGCGTGAAGTTTCAATCCATTATGTTGATTGCGAGATCCAATCCTGTATACAAACTTTAATCTGATATTCAAGCCTATATACAAACTTTAACCAATGTTATAATCTTTAACCAATTTTTCTAAGTATAAATTATTTTGTTATTTGTTATTTATTATAAATAGTACCGATTCAACACTAAACTTTCTCGCTATATATTCGTGTATTTATGGGTATTATTCCATGAAAATGCAGATTTGCATTTATTCCATTCCAATACTTACGGTTTTATTCAGTTTCACTTACACTTTCATTATGCACCGTAAAAAACCGGGACGTAAAGATTCCTGGAAATATTACCGCATGCTACACTTCAGTAGACTGATCTACGAAAACATTATTTCACGAAGTAAAACGGTTACCTTTGAACATTACAAAATATGTGTTTACACCATTCAAGTTTGTCTACATGATTCACAGTTTGTTAACCATAGACAAATACAATACCCATATAAGGATCAGCTGCCGAAGCTGAATAAATATTACATAAGTGTCTCTGATTTATATAGGAAATACTGGGAATAGAAAAGCTATATCTACTAGTTTGCTCTACTAGGAAATATCTCCCAGTGGGAGATATTTCCCAGTACGGAACATTGCTCGGCCTTTTCCGTCAGTGGTGGAAATGCCAAATGACGTTCCGATTGTTTTACGGACGTCTTCGTCAGATTCCGCCACTAGGAAATAACGATTACGGAAATTAACGAAGAGTTCCGGTTCCACATGTTTTGTTTGTATGACGTAACGTCGTCTTGGATGATGTAACGTCGTCTTGGCGTTCTCGTGCTAACTGGTGTAAAAAGGCGTGAATCATTAGAAATATTAATAAAATATCATTTTAAATTATGTAATATATAGTTTAATAACCAGTTTTTTTGAGATACTGAAAATATCTCCCGAGGTAGAGAAATGGCCCCGATATAAGAACGAGTGCTTATATCGGGGCCATTTCTCTACCTCGGGAGATATTTCCCGTATCTCAAAAACACTGGTTATTAAACTCTATGTTTTGAACATTATGTTAAACTGTTGACATAATACGATCATATGACTGAATACTTGATGTGTGTGTACTTTGCTTTTTCATTTGCTGTATGTGTTTCTTTAAAGCTCATATAAATATGATAAACAATCCCATTATATTAGGTGCGTTACTATGTTTTGAAATGTTCACAATTGACGGCATCTACTACATTATGTAATGAGAAGGGTATTTTGGTGCGTCCATGTACTTCAGTAGTGTATACTTTTATAGTGTCCCGTACTATTTCAATTATAATGTTAAGCTATTATACCAACTTTTTTTTTTATATGCCATGATATTAAATTCATATCGGCTCGTTCATTTACTGTTGTGCGGAAATACCAAATTTTCATTATTAGTGTAACTGTATCTAAAAGGAATTTATCATTTTAATTATGAAATGGTTTTACTTGCGTAAGTTAAAATTATATTCCGATACATTCGCCATTGAATAGCTTATACATGTATTTGAACATATTCGGTACAAGGTAAGATAACAAGGGTTAAATAAAGACTTAGTCTGTAAGATGCGTCTCCCTTGGTTTTAAGCCCATTTTGCATTAGCGTTTTACATATAAAATTGTTTGTTTGGTAGAATTGTGTTTTACGTAATTTTAGCACATTTAAGGCTATACGTGACGTTTGATTATTTTAATGATGGAGGCGGATCATGCCATTTTTTTCAGTACGTAATACCTAGAATCGATACTTTCTCGCTTACAAGTTGGTTTCCCAGTGGGATTCGAACCCACAGCGGTTAGAGGTGAGACGGTTCAACGTGAAATAAACACATACATGAGGTATTCACGGAAAAATGGTTAATACGTAGTGATTTTATATATATATATTGAATGAAGAAATTCAAATGATAGGACCATTTTCCAAAACATAAAACATGCGTTAAATTCGTTATCCCGCCAACAACAATCCAATTCTGCACACTATGAATGCCATTTCTTAATCTACTGACCAAAAGGTATATATATATAACTTAGATATTTTGAGAATCCAAACTATATAGACACAATATAAACGGCGTTAACCAGCTAGGCAAAACGCCAAAATTGGAGCGTCAAATTAAGAGTTACAAACTCATAATAATTCATTGACAAATATTACATCACGGGTATTTTAAGAACCTGTTAATTAGTCTTTACTTTTAATCGGCACATATATAAAGAATCTTACATGAGTGACTGTGTATTATTGATTTTAATATACGAGTTGGATAAACTGATAGGATCCGAGGTTTTGCCGAGTATGCTATTTTGTTATCCAACGAGTTTATTGAAGACAATACTACGCAGTCACGAATGTAATATTCTATTCATCACATAACACAACTACGACGGCAATTTTTTAAGAGAACTCATGACATCGTTTTGTTGTTTACATGATGTCAGCTACGTTACGGATGTAACGCGTTCGCAATATAAATAATGCGACACCTTAAACCAATTTTACCGTTACTGGTATTTCTTTACCGTTACTAACATGCATTTTATAAAGCAAGACTTTAAATAGGGACATATTTAAAGCTACACTGTCCCTATATCAATCGATTTCCTCTTTGTAGGCGTGTCCTTATTTGTAACTTCATGTTCACCAGCTCATGTTGAAATCGGGTATTTAAGCGAGCAAATGTAGCGTAGAAAATCATTTACTGTACAGACATCAACAAGTGCACATCGTACCAATAGACAGGTAACAGTATTTGTTTACAGAAAAAAAGTTCGAACACACGACCTTCTGATTTCATAACGCTACTTGAGAAAATAGTATACTAACTACCATTTATTATGAGGCAAAATAACTTAACATATTTGAACGCAACTCAAGATGAATCAATACATTTATATATATAGTTCATCTTGTCGCACGTGTAAATTAACATTGCCTGGTGTAATACTGTAGGTTATCAAAATGTTATTTAGCGCTTGATGAGTTTGTGTGTGCGCACTAGTTAGTGACGTATTGCCTACTTAGTGTTAAAAATACTACAACATACCAATAAATAGCCGTGGTCTAGTGGTTCAGCGTACAACCTTCAACCGTGCCGGGCAACTATTTTGTTTATCACATATATTCTGAAGCCGTATATTTATCGATGTTACATGTACGGAGGCTAAGTAAAAATGTGAAATTGTATGCATTGATTTCTGTCTTATATACCGACTTTTGGGGTGTTCGTAGATTTGAAACTACTTCACACGTGACTCATTCATATTCATGAGTTATTACCAGTTAAAATAGGGACTGTGCATCTTTAAGGTGTCTGAACGTACCGTATAATATACCATGCAAACAATTGGGACTAAATGTTTTACTGTACACAAACACAGTGATTCGGTCCTCATGTGCATCTATAATATACTTGTGTATTACGATAAATAAGACATGGCTTTATCACACTCCCAGAAGCCATGCTATGTGATAAATCCGTTTATGCATGATTGGCATAAAACATGTCACTGTAAATAGTATATATGCAACACATTCCAATATAGATTACCCAGACGATATAAGTACAGTATAAGACATTAAATCAGTAAAGTAACATGTTTCTTTGACGTTGTCCTTTCAGATAAATTGTAAGCCCTAGCTTAGTTTGCAATACGTTTTACTGAATGTACTTTTCAATGTGGAAACCGTTTTTCTCCCAGTTCTAGTCATGTGAGAAAGATGTTTGATCGCCGAACGCGATTTTCAAACTGAACGAAGATTTTTACTGACACATAGACGTCTGCGCCCTACATATAACATCCGCCTCTTTGTGAATATATTTGACATAACAATCAGACGACCACCGCCCCAGGGTTTTATTCCGATGATCAGTATAGTTCTTGAGCTGGCTGTAGACCCCCCTCCCCCCCCCCCCCCCCCCCCCCCCAGGGGAATTTTGTAGGGTATGATTTTCTGAAAGAACATACATTAAGCTTCAAAATGAGACATGTGTGCCATCTGAGCGTTGGGGCTTTAGTGAGTTTTGGGGGAAAACGTTGCGTTTTTAGACGAAAATCGCCGAAATCTGGAATTATTTTTTAGAAAAAGAATGGAATATATTAGAACCAATTTGAATTGATGGAATCTTTCTCGGAATGCATCTCTACGTGTTCCACCATATAATTTATGGATCCGATACTTAAATATTGAGATTTTGGGTAAAAATGTTAAAAATTTGAATAAAATCGCTGATTTCTGTAATACATTGTAGGTATTTAACTAAAAATTAGAAATTTATCTAATACAATAGAAAAGAGAAATATTGTAACCTTTTTGGGCAGGGTAAGGTCCAGTGATTAAACAGAAAAAAGTTCCAAACCGCATGATGTTTGGAAATGCCTTAATTTTGGGGTGAAAAATGTGTATTTTTGTCAAAAATCGCCGGAATCTGGAATTATTTTTTAAAATTAGTTTGAACATAACCTTATCAAATTGAAGCAATGGAATGTTGCACAGCATACACATTCAAGTTTTCCTTGCATCATATATAACATATGTGCTCAGATATTGGCATTTTAGGGCAAAATGTTGGAAAAAATGACAAAAATCACTAATTTCTGTCATCCATTGGGGTATTGGGTTAAAATTTAGAAAAAATATTTAATACAATATAATAAAGACATATTGTAACATTTTGGATAGACAAAGGTCCAATAATTAAGTAGAAAAAAGTCCTGAACCATATGATGATTAAAATATTGCCTTAATTTTCAGGCGAAAAATGTGTATTTCCGTCAAAAATCGACGGAATCTGGAGTTATCTTTTGAAAATAGTTTGAACATAAACTTATCAAATTGAAGCAATACAATGTTGCACACTATACATATCCAAGTAATTTATTGTATCAGATCAGATATAACATATATGCTCAAGTATTTATATTTTAGGGCAAAATGTTGAAAAAATGACTAAAATCGCTGATTTCTGTAATACATTGAGGTATTGGAAAAAAATTAAAAGTGCATAGAAAGAACGGAATTTTTTTTTATAACATTTCTGCAGTCCAATGTGCAATAATATACCAGAAAACCTTCTTTCTCTATGGAACATTCCTACTCTCACCTGGTGATATTGCCATTGACCCATCATATGTTTCCAAGGAGTGCATGGCACGCTGACATTTTATTTATTTGCTTTTATAAGCAAACAAGCCTGCTCTAGCTGATACCTTACGGGAATGTTTTATAAAAAGAACCTCCCGAACAAATACAACACATCATGTATTAGTTCTTGAGCTGGCTGTAGTCCCCCCTCTCCCCCCCCCCCCCCCCACCCCCGCCACAATCCCCCATGGGGGATTTTTTAGGGTATGATTTTCTGAAAGAACATACAATAAGTTTTAAAATGAGACAGGTG
>JAWPHD010009417.1:0-104139 GCA_037043455.1 Cyrtodaria siliqua | reverse complement strand
ACACACACACGCACGCACGCACGCACACATGAATTAAGAATTGCTTTCTGTTCCAGAAAAAAACGAGATCAATGTCTAAACCGTTTAGGATTTTGAAATATATTGTTAAATATCTCGGCTGTTTTTCATATGGCGTCAATTAATTGCTTGCTCCCCAATACAATACAAAGAAAACTGAGTTATTCGATATATTGTCCACCTGTGCATGGTGGACACGTGCTCGAGTATTAACTAGTATATAACAGTATATATAGATACATATAGAAAAATATGCGTCTTTTGATCGTGATTTAGAGCAATACTGTTGTGTCCGTGATTTGATCCTGTGTAAGAGTTTTACACTGTCCCGAAAAGAAATGTTATTGTTTACTTTTTGGCTTGTCCGACCGATGTTCACTGGCCAAGGTCTCTGTATCCATGCTTGGTATTCATGATACCTAACTTGATGTATTTGGTCATCGCTTTGTTTCATGAATATCTTACCTTCATGAGACCAACACTGTTGCACTTTTTCGGGTCTTTAAGGCGTAGAGATGATAGTACCTCTTGGTTAATTCGCGTTAGATCTTCATTAATAAAGATGTTCGAACCTTTCAAATTTTAGCGTTTTTTTAAGTATAAAAAACAACTTGATAATCTTTTTGGCCAGGATAGTTTCATCTATTATATAATGCAGTAAGTAATACTTATAATATCAAAGGTCAAGGCTGATATATAAACTCTTTAGGCCATCCTTAATAACAGTTTATTTGCAGTTTCCACTGCCAAGATTTCATAAGTGGGTAGGTATGTAGGAAGGTACATATTTTACAACTGCTTGGCATTAAAGGGAAGTATTCATCAAGTTTAAATATGAATCCAGTATAAGTGTAACTTTAAACCTGATTGCATGTAATTATATTAAAGGAAATATAATTTCAAATTCTACTTCTTTCTTCCATCATTATAAACTTGGTCACAATGTGTAGGCCATGTTCGATAACCAGCCACATCCAACCACTAACAGCAGAGTTATTGCCTTTTAATTGTGTAAAACTCACCAAAATTGGTGATGTCTGATCTCTAACTCGAAACAAATCTTATCCATTCTTTATGTTCTATATAGTTTTGTACATCATAACATTCCATTAATGTCAGGTGTATGCTTTTCATGGCAATGTTGCTTGATATACGTGACCAATACTAGTAGGATGTTTACCTTGTCTGCCAAATTGGAACTGGTAGGGGACGTGTATTGCCATGCAATACGCAATGCACGCAACTTGTTCAAAATGGCCTTATGGTTTCAGAGAAGTTGTTTAACCCATTCCCTAATAGATACGCCTTTTAAGACCTCCAAACGGGAGGCTTTTGAAAACAGTGCAGGGCAAGTTCCAATTTATCAGAACGTGCAATTTGATCTTAGTCCTGCACTGTTTTCCACTCTATCAGAAAATGTTAACCAAATTTACCGAAAGATAGTAAATATTGAGAAAATACTTTCAGAATGGAAGAGTCCACTATTTTGCTTATTAGGGAAAGGGTTAAAAGTACTAACGGACAGACAGACATCTGACTACAGACAGTGTCATCGCAATAGCCTGCTAAAAATGAAAGCTTGACAGTGTTTACGCCGTTAAAAGTTTACGGACGCCAAACAACACGCCATGGCATAAGCCCTACTGGCCATTTTAATAACAGGACACAAATTAATAACTTTAAGCATATCTTGCAATCTCATTGTCTTGTAATCTCATTAAAAATAGATCATCTGATCACATAATATATTCAGCAGCCTGTTTAATTCAGTGTCAATTTTAGGACTTTACCCAGACCCGGTTTCAATAAACATCTCCAGCTGAGAGTTCCTCAACTCAAAATTTTCCTCAGTTGATTATTTTCTTCAGTACATGTGTTACTTTTCACAATAAAACTTAGGTCAATATTAAAAAAGCATTAATGGCAGTTTACACACATCAGTAGGAGGAACTTTAAAAAAGAGGACCAAGAGGGCCTGTATCGATCTACTTGCCACAACTCCAACAAAAATCATTGCCAATATGCGCAACCACCAGGCTTGGAACTGATCATTCCTGCCAAGTTTCACTGAAATCCAGCCAGGAGTTAGAAGAACTAGTCTGTACAAGGTTTGTGTACTAAAACCTTTAAAGGGACACATGCCATGATGGCAATCTTCAGTTTTATTCCAATATTAAAATTTGCTCCTCGATTTACTTATCCTGTGTCATTTTGACCTTAAAACTGCTGGAATATAATTAAATAAAAAAAATGAGACTTCAATTTTCTTCACTATTTTACCAATTTTTAGCTCTACTTTTTTTTGTAGCGACTACTCCTCTGAAACTACTGAATGGATTTTCATGAAACTTTACATAAATGTTGCCCATGAAGTCTAGTTGATCCTAGCAAAAATTCATGTTGATGTGAAATCCAAGATGGCTGCCAAATCTAAAAATAGGTTTAAAAAAAACAAGGTTGTAGCGACTCCTTTTTGAAAACTATAAGTGATATTGATATGGGACTTTTTCTAAAATGATCAGCATGACATGATGTTGGTCCTTGTCAAAAATCGTTTTGATTCTACGTTAAACATGGCTGCCAGTGGCCATCTTTGTTTACATAGAGTTATATAGTAAAAACTTGTAGCGACTACTTCTCTGAAACTACTTGGCGGATTTTCATGAAACTTTACAGGAATGTTGCTCTTGATGTCTTATTGATCCTAGCAAAATTTCAGGTCGGCCGGAAATTCAAGATGGCCGCCACGCTAAAAATAGATTTTTAAAAAATAAGTTTGTAGCAACTACTTCTTGAAAACTATAAGTGATATTGATATCAGACTTTTTCTAAAATGATCAGCATGACATGATGGTTATCCGAGTCGAACATTATTTTGATTCGACATTACACATGACCACAGATACCGATTTAAAAAAAAAAAAGTCTTATATTCTATTAAATACTGTATTTAATAGAATATAAGACTTTTTTAAACCGGTATCTGTGCACATGACTGCCAGTGGCCATCTTTGTTTACATAGGGTTATATAATGAAAACTTGTAGCGACTACTTCTCTGAAACTACTTGACGGATTTTCATGAAACTTCACAGGTATGTTGCTCTTGATGTCTAATTGATCCTAGCAAAATTTCAAGATGGCCACCATGGCTAAAAATAGATTTTCAAAATACAAGTTTGAAGCGACTACTTCTTGAAACTATAAGTGATATTGATATGGGACTTTTTATAAAATGATCAGCATGACATGATGTTGGTCCTTGTCAAAAATCGTTTTGATTCTACGTTAAACATGGCTGCCAGTGGCCATCTTTGTTTACATAGAGTTATATAGTAAAAACCTGTAGCGACTACTTCTCTGAAACTACTTGGCGGATTTTCATGAAACTTTACAGGAATGTTGCTCTTGATGTCTTATTGATCCTAGCAAAATTTCAGGTCGGCCGGAAATTCAAGATGGCCGCCACGCTAAAAATAGTGATAGTGATATGGGATTTTTTCTAAAATGATCTAAAAAAAAAACAAGTTTGTAGCGACTACTTCCTGAAATCAAAATCAATCAGTATTGGTGCAATATTATAAAAAGTTAATAATATGTAAAAATAATTTGCTTTGAACTATTCTAACAATTACTATTAATGATTGAACAAATGCAAGTTAAGAGAAAAACTAACGGGACGCCGTGAGTTTTTAAAAAATCAAGATTGCCGTGTGTCCCTTTAAAAGGCCATAACTCTACCAAAAATCATTTAACTGGAACACGGCGATGATACGCTTGGTACTCGTCATGCTCGTCAACATTTGGCCAGGAATTCAGAAGAATAGTCTGGATATTTTGTGCAAACCTTTAAAGGGTGATAACTCTGCAAAAATCATTCAACCGGAACACGGTGAATATCCCTGCAAAGTCTCACTGCCAGAGGTTCTGGAGAACTAGTCCGAACAAAATTGTGTGTATTAAAACCTTTAAAGGGCCAAAACTCCACTAAAAATAGTTCAATAGAAATATGGCGATGACGTGCATAACATAGTACTGATAATCCTTGCAAAGCTTCGTTGAAATCTGGCCAGGGGTTCAGGGGAACTGAGTCCAGACAAAGTTTGTGTATTAAAACCTTTAAAGGGCCATAACTCTATCAAAAATCATTTGTCCGGAACAGCGATGATATGCATAACTAGGCTTTGTACTGATCATCCCTGCAAAGTTTCGCTGAAATCCAGCCAGGAGTTCAGGAAAAATAGGCCCATGTTTGTGTATTAAAACCTTTATAGGGCCATTCCCTAATAAAACTGCCAACATCATTCCAACGGAACACGGTGACGATTCATAATTGTTCATTGCAGAGATGTTGAGATTTTATCTTATTTTCAGTAGGTGATAAAATTTGTGTTACTCGGTTTTTATCCTTACGTTCTATAGTAAAATAAATACCTTTGACCAAGTAAACAGTTGATAATCTTCAAGATTTTGATTTTGAAAGATATGTATGTTGAATCAGTTTGCATGAATGTGCATGAAATATGCAGGGTTTTAAAAGAACCACATTGAAGATACCTTAATTTTAACAGTAAACTTGGTTGAACATCAAGGATAAAGTCCGAGTTTATCACCTACCAGAATGAATTAGGTAGGTCTTATTTCTGGTCACTGATTGGTCAGTTTTATTGATGATGCTCTATCAAAATTATGAATATGCACAAATAGATTTGGTACTGATCATCCCTGCAAAGTTTCTTTGAAATCCGGCCAAAGGAAGGCCCTATTGTCGTAATGAGTCAAAATACGGCATTTTTATACCAATTGCCCTGGTAACAACGGAGTTTGTATTATGTCGCGGCAATGTTCGTCCATCCGTCTGTACTCAGTTACAAATTATCCATTTTAGACGGCGTATTTTGTGTCCAATGGACACTCTTAACTAAATCAAGGGCCTTAAAACTTAGGTGTTACTAATCCGATTTCTGCCGCACCCATTTCATTCATATCTTCCATCGCGAATTCCTCATAGCACGTTAAAGAACCATAGGAATCTATTCGATAATAAGAGTAGGGCAGGTTCCCGGATTCCTATGTATCATTCCCCTCTCTCTGGGGCGGCTCTAAATAACCTATACTGTGTTGATGAGCCGTTAAACAACATTCAATTCAATTCAATTCCATCGCGAATTCCGATAACAACAGATTTAGGATGAGACAACTCTTAGTTAGCAAGCTTTATCTGGACCAAGAGATTGCGAATTACAAAGGGACCAGTTAGTAGCTATGGAGTAGCCACCTGTCGTCATAATGGTGCAATCGTCGATAGATTGTCTGCTGCACAAGTTGTATTTAAAGCGTAAAAATAACAATTAAACACCCCAAATTTGTAATTAAGACCATTGAGACTTGCAAGTTTGTACCACACATGCAACTCACATGTGCTAGAATAACAATTTACAAACTGATACGAATTAAGAATTTGCAATGTTGCATGTTAGCATTTGGCACAAGTAAGTATGATGTATTACATGTTTACACACATGGAATATCGTGGAGCATACACTGGACGCATTAGGATGTTTGGCGTTTGAAAGTTGCAAGGTTGTAATGTTGCATTTGCAACAAAGAAAAAACAAATCTGCAATATTTACACACATGAGACATTGCAGAAAAACAATTAACACATTAAGACTTTTGACCCTGATTCCCTTCCATAGAAAATCAGATTAAAATCTATTTCTAGACTTTCGAGAAATGAAATTCGGTTAGTTTGCAGTGATTTAATTGATGCATATTTTTTAAGTGGGTTACACAAGATTATATTACCTATTAATTTTGCCCTGTTTGTTAGAGAATATAACCTGGCGATGATATCTCTATTTACACTGTCTCGTTTTATTGAGATGTCAATAGGGTATGAGTGACGCTTGGTGCACCCTAGAACCTGGTTTAAACCCCAGCGGTTCTTTTTGCCACTGACCGTTCCAAGGCGGTAGCCCTAGAGTCAACCCTTTTGTGTTTGTCTTTTATTCGTATTTGTATTTATTGTTTGTTCTATACGTTGGTTGTCTTTGGTCCTTGAATGCTACATTTCCTGATCCATCTTTGTATCTACTCTTTTTGTTTTGCATAATCTGAATATCCATGCTAAATACAATGATACTGTTTCATCAAACAAAATGTAAAAAGACAAGCTTTTTAAAAAAAAAACACTATATTTTGGTTAAACATTAAACATCATACTATAATTCATTAACCAGTTTATGCCGATAACATGAAGACATCACCACCCGTTACAAAACAACCGGACTACGGTATACGTAACAAAATATGTACGCCCATACAAACTGCACGCAACCATCGCGTGACGTTCATGTGCGTAGATGATTAATTTGTCGATAGGATGTCTACTCTTATTAAAAGAAAACAAATAAATAGGTGAAAAGTAAGGAATTGCAAATAATATAAACTAAGACATACTCAACGCTATAATTGTTGTTAACCGTACACCAATCCACAGTTTTGGCATAAACATATATTTGTTTAAAACTTGTGTTATTATTAATATACTACTATCCTTATGCTGCGCTAAATACTCGTTTTAGTAGAATACCGACTTCATTCCTTTTCCTATAAAACGCTTTTTATGATACGGAAAAACTGTCAGATAGTTTTATGTTTGAAAGGTCATCATAACATAATCTGAATCACGTTTATACGTTATTTATAGATTTCAACATTTCAATGTCAGAGTCGAATTGTTATGCTACATTTATGTTTCTTTTATAATAGTTTTATAAAATACAAACTACAGTTTTCATTTTTTATCTCTGTACAAGATTGAGAAGAAGTATTCTTCATTTCAAATACTTTTAAGGAATGCTTGAAGGCACTGTGTTAACGAAATGGTTTGTTTTCAAACAATTAGTAACTGACTAGTGTTTAAAAGTAGATATAAAAGTCGAATTGGAAATGTAACATTGATTTCAAAGATCACAGTTAACCAAAAACCGCATGGAAACAAACAACAATACAACGGATAAATACAAGACATGGCATAGGATATCACAAACATAAAAGGGTTGACAATAGTGCTACGCCTTTGAACGGTCAGTGGCCAAAAAGGCCGCTGTAGGGTGGGGTTAAACCAGGTTCTAGGGTGCACCAAATCTCACGTTACCCTATTGTTATCGCAATAAAACGGGAAAGTGTTAAAACGAAATCCTCGCCATGCTGCATCCTCTAAGAAACTAATTAGCAATAATAGCAATATACGTATAACAACTAGACGATCATTTGAATGTTATTTAGAGCTGCCTTCAGAGAGAGGTAGAGCATACACAGGAGTTTACGGTTAATGTGTTTAGAACTCTCTCACACACACACACACACACACACACACACACACACACACATATAAACAAGTTGTTATTATATTACCTTCAATACTTCGAGTTATAGTACGGCGATCTAATACTACCGAAACGTGAAAGCACTTCTGCTAAAGTTCTAGTTTCGAATGTATAAACACTTTGCATATACACAGGAGACGTACTATATAACAACAGTAAGTCAGCATATAAATAAGACGCAGTGCGTAAAAGTAGTTAAACAGAAAGGCTAGTACCTCTTTGATCAGATCTGAATATATGTTGTTTTTGTGTTTTCTGTTGCAAACTTGTTATACTGATTGGTAAAAGCCGCCTTTCCTTGAAGAATCTGTGATAGAGGAAGAGCAATGTTCTTTACATAAAATTAAAATGAGGCAAGGACTAGTTAAAACTGTCGAACAAATGCATACCATCCTCACACGTATAACGTTATGTATCTATACCCACTTTTCCCTTTCACTGCCCTTTAAAGCTAACGGATTGTTATGGCAAAAACTCTTTACACTTCTATACTCTTATGTAATATGTAAAGGCAATCTGATAGCAACGGGACACTCTCTGAGCATTGTTACTTCTAATGCGGCACCGCTATTGTCACAACATACTGAAAAGGGGATCCCGTGGTCGCCACTGACACAAACATAGTCTCGATCATCCAGACCTCTCGCGAGACTTCTCTCAAAGAAGTCCAAACGATGGTCTGGAGTAAAACTTCTTTAAAATTGGACAACAAAAATCACAGGCCTCTGATTGGTCAACTTCAGTTTGTTATGGAAATCCGTGGGAATCACCCCCTACGTCACGACGGCGTCAAAAAATACGTGACGTTACGCGCAATGTTGTGCAATAAAATTACTCCAATAATAGTCAGCGGATCACGATTAATGCTAAAAATTAATTTTTAAACATCATTTTGTAAGATTATATTATGTTTTTAGAGAAACTACAATAAAACGAATTTTATTGAATATTTAATAAGGACGTACACACATCCCATTGGAACTAATGTTGCGAGTAATTCAACGTGCACTTTGATGTTGCAATCAAAATGACGTCACGTCGCAGTCAGTTTTGACGGTTGGCGCCGTCTATCAGTCAACATTTTTAAAGAACAATGAGTCCAGACGCTCGCTAGCGCTCGCAGTCAGCTTGAGTGTTTCTGGATGATAGAGACTAACACAAACAAGGAAGTACAGTAGCATACCTTTACTGAGTCTGTTCAAGAGAGGTAATATAAAGTTTAACACATCTCACGCTCACTAGCAGGCATTCCACTTTAAAGACACACGGACAGGGCTTCCTTATCAAAGAAAAACGTATTGCTCACTTAAAAAAACGTTCGCTAGAGAAAACAACTAAATATTTGGCCTGTAACAATATTAAAGACTTTTTTTACTAACGGCAGTTTAGACAATTACACTATGTGGACTTGCCAAGAAGTTTGTGAAGCACTCATTTCTTTATGAGATAATATTTTCGTCATGTATGGAACTACCGTTTATAATCAAATTATTAGTATCTCTATGGGTACGAGCTGTGCACCTCTTGTCGCAGATTTGTACTTGTATTGCTATGAAAGAAATTTCATGTTGTCTTTCATTCGATACTCAGGCAGATGTAATTGAAGCTTTTAATGACACCTCTCTTTATCCGGATGAATTATTCAACATTGATAATCATTTTGTTTCTACTATGGTTAATACTATCTATCCCAAAGAACTTCAACTCAACAAAGCTAATATTTGTTATACTGTCGCTTCTTTTCTTGATTTACATCTCCCTATTAAAATGGAGAAATAATAAGTAAACTATATGACAAGAGAGCTGATTTTAAAAATTTGATATTGCTAATTTTTCCCACTTAGATGGGAATCATTCCCGAGCTACTTCTTATGAAGTCTCTGCTTCTCAACTTATTCATTTCTAGAGCTTGTAGTCGAGTTGAGGCTAAGAAGCTACTCCATCATGGCTACCGTTACCATAAACTTCGAAAAACCTTTGCAAATTTTTATTATCATAATCTTGATCTACTTTTAAAATATAAACCGAATTTAAGAACTCTTCTGCCTCAAGGACTATCACAACCTGACTTATATGGTGATGTTATTTACAAACTTCGTAAGGTCCTTGTTCATAATCACTTTCATACAATCTTTATTAAACTTGTTTAAACGTGTATCAAAAGAGGTTATGACTATCATATTGCAACGTACTACATATTTAGTGGCTAACCCATTTACAGTTAGCCACTATGCTTTCCTCTTTGATTGTGCGATGACCGGACAGCTTATCGACCCTATGATGACGTCTGAATAAATCCATATAGGACTTTAGCTTTTGATGTTTGTCTTTAACCTTGTCTTGCCGTGCCCTTAACGGTTTGTTCTCTTGTTGCACTGGCTTCTGCCAAGTCAAGAAGTCAATGGCTTTCTAGGCTTTTCTTTTTATATTGTATAATTACACATGATCATATAATGTGTTTTACTTATATTGCCTATTCTAATACACCCGCACTATATAGCCTAGTTTAAAATATCTCGTTATATCGAACGATATATCACTGTAATTTTTGCAACGTTAGGAGAATAAGCATTGCTCATTATTATTGTTTACAATTGAACTCAAAACCGTGATATATTAAACGATAATTCACAGTAAACGATGTTCTATTTCTTAATTAATGCTGCTGTGTTTTAGGGATTATAGCCTGGCGGGATTTATTTATTTATTTACTCAGTCCAGTTCATTGGGATGACAATATGGTACGAGTGATGTTTGGAGCACCCTAGAACCTGGTTTAAACCCCCAGCGGCCTTTTCTGCCACTGACCGTTCCAAGGCGGTAGCCCTATTGTCAACCCTTTTATGTTTGTGGTGTCATATCTTGCCTTTTATTCATCTTTATAGTGTTTTTTTTCTCTGTGTGTTGTGGTTGACTATCGTCCTTGAATACTTCATTTCCTGTTTGATTTGTATATCGACTTTTATAATTTGCATGAAAATGAGACACAATGAATGATTAACTATCCAGATCAATTATGGTGTGCGAATTTCTGTTGAAGCTTACATAACCGCTGTTATATAACTTATGTAATTGTCACCATAACATGAACGAATGAGATTAAGCAACTTATTTAAAATATCAGATATGTTTCCCTAAAAACACCTATATGCGAACTACGACATAATTATAATGTATATCCGAAATGGATATTGTCTTTCAACTCTTATTAATCATGAATCATCCTGTAATAAGAATCGACACAAGTTTCCAATGACACCCATTTAAAAATAAAAAAATAATGGCTGTGTCCGTTTACTTTGATCTTTTAGTATAACAATGCAATTTTGGAGGAAAATATAAAATGGTGATGTGAAACGATATTAAAATGCGTCATAGTGAAAGATGAGAACTTTCCTTATTGCTTGGATGTCACAAATGTGTGTAATATTGGACTCCTAGTGTGGTGTCAAACTTGCTTTGAGGCAATATTCATTACGTATGTGGGTTGCACTGCATCATCAATGAACATTTATTTTTCGGTTAATCTACAAACTATTTCATATATTAAACATAAGGTATCGGCTATGGAAGTCGTTAATTAATAAATTATGATTGTCACCAATGCTCTAAACGTGTGACAAACTTAATGGTCATGTCATCTATCCCGAAAATTGACCTCGTCGCTAGCAGTTTCATTCAAAACCATCCTATATATTAGATTGAAATTCTTTCAAACTTAGCTAAATAAAAACATCAACCGCGAAAATCATGAAATAAGTCGTTATTGTTAAATATTTTAAATGTTTGAGCCAGTTATAAAGTACTTGTCTCGATAACCCTCATCGTTAGTCGAAGATTCTGGGTGTTCTACACAGACGAGATGTACTCAGTAATCGCTTGACGGGAATCAATGAAATTTGGTCACAATAATTGAATGGGAATGTGATGCATGCACAGACGTGTGTCTTCTACTCAGTATGGCCGCCTAAATCATTATGACCGCAATTAACGAAAACATATGAAACTCGAAGACATTTCAAACATTTTAGCCAAAAAGTAATTGTCCACTTAAATAAAAGTGTCAAATATGTGCCTTTGTCAGACCTTCGGTTGGCTTTATCTTTGGTTGCAACTGCAGTGGTTCTTAAGTACAATTTTGGATATTTTCTGAGAGGTATACATAATTATGTATTGTATATTTTTCGCTAATTTCACTAGATGAAAATCCCTTTTCAGAATGTATTACTGTTAGCGACTTCCTTTTGATAGTGATGTACGTTCATTTACATGTTTATGTCTATTTGGCCGCTGAAGACAGGGAAATATGAAGATTGTATACTTTATTCATTATTGTGTTAAGATTCAAGATATTCGACCCTACGACAAACACGTAAAATGATTTTAGCTAACCAGTAGGCTATATTGCCTACTGACCGTTTCAAGTCGTTAAATATGTCTTCTCTACTCGTTTTGCTGAATGTGGTCCAGTTCAATGACTATTTAATTTGTTCGTATGATTTAGTTTATAGTGCGGATCTTTGGTGTCATTACTTTGTCGTTTTCGCTGTTATTCATGCCGATCTTTGGAGGTCGTTGAGCCCGATATTTTATATACCGATATCGGTGGTACATTCTCAAATACTTGTGTTTCCTTACTTTAATGTCAAATAGGTGGTTCCACTATTTCTGCCTTTAAAGGTTCTGAGCATTGTTTAATCATCTTTAGGAAATGTTGTCTGTTTTTTATTTAGTCTTTTGACTGTTACTTGTGATACGCAGGCTTCATAACCTCCGCTCCCAACTAAGTTGAATTTTGTTCATTTCGCCCATAGTTTTCTCGTTTAGGGCAAAGGATTTTGATAGAAACTGGGACCAAACGCCGCTGGCCATGTATGATTCATTGAAGATTCCATGTTCACCGTCATGTACATACCATCTTCGAGATGGCTCAAAATTGTGTACCCGGGACTAGAGGGCGTGAGCGGTAGCAAGCATTTTTGACTACCGTTCATGAACAGTCTCAATCAAACCGAGACTGCAATATTTCTTATTTTATCGTGTTCGGCGGTTTCCAGATTTCTCATTTCATACCTTTTTTATGCCCCCGAAAAATCTTAGGGGACATATGGTAATCGCACCGTCCGTCTGTCCGTCTGTCCGTCTGTCCGTCCGGATTCTGTCCGTCCGTCATTCCGAAGTTCGTGTCCGGACCGTAACTTCACAACCCCTGCAGGGATTTTTAAATAACTTGGCACAATTGATCACCATAACAAGACGATGTGTCCCCCGCAAAACCCAGGTCCGTACCTCAAAGGTCAAGGTCACACTTGAAGCTCATAGGTCAAAAACAGGTACGCAATTTCGTGTCCGGACCGTAACGTCACAACCCCTGCAGGGAATTTTAAATACCTTAGCACAAGTGATCACCATAACAAGACGATGTGTCCCCCGCAAAACCCAGGTCCGTACCTCAAAGGTCAAGGTCACACTTGAAGTTCATAGGTCAAAAACATGTACGCAATTTCGTGTCCGGACCGTAACGTCACAACTCCTGCAGGGATTTTTAAATAACTTGGCCCAAGTGATCACCATAATAAGATGATGTGTCGCGCGCAAAACCCAGATCCGTACCTCAAAGGTCAAGGTTACACTTGAAGTTTATAGGTCAAAAACAGGTACGTAATTTCGATTTTATCTACTCGGATAAGCTGTTCAACTTTGCAATAAGTGTCCTGAGCCAACTCAGTTTCCCATGTTTATAATATAGTTGCCGCTTTGTCGATCTTGTCCGGACATAACTTAAAAACTACTTAAGGGACTGCAATTATACTTCATACAATGATAGAGGGTAATAAGGGTAAGTGCCGAGTATAAGTACCACAACGTCATTCACTATAGTTATTGCCCTTTGTAAATTTATAATATTTGTGCGGAGAATAACTCACAAACTACTAATGGAACTGCAATGAAACTTCCCACAATGAAATAGGGCAGTGAGAAGTCCGTGTCTCTGTCTGTCCGTCCGTCTGTCTATCCGGATATCTTGTTTTTAATTGTTTTTGTTTTGGTTGAATGGTGTTTTACGTCAATTTTAGCACATGTTAGGCCATATGTGACGTCGATGTTTTTGTGGTAGAGGCAGATTACCGTATTGTTTACTAGGTAGAACCAGTACTGTATACCTCACGCGTTCTGAAGAAAAAAACCAAATGTTGTCGTATCGCATTAATACAGCATGGTTTTCGTATCGAGTCTATCTGTCATTGGTCATATTAGTTTGCTAAACAATTACCAGTATGCTCGCAGGGGAACAAAACTTGCTCAAAACGTACACGTTGTGCAATCTCAAAAGTGATTTCGGTAATAACTCATGGTAAAGTGTAAAACACATGTTTTGTCAAAGATTATTTTGACTTTAAGCAGTGTTGTTAAATTGTCTTTCTTTATGGAAAGCAGTTTGGGACCCCCGCTAAAAACCAAACGGCTTTCCATACTTTTTTATACTTGAAAATGTTTTTAAACAATATATTTATGTAAGTACATGCAAATATTTAAATACCAAACTGGCATATGCAAAATACCTCGGTCAAGAATCATCTGTCGGCTCATTTACTAACACACACACTTTTCCCAAATCCTCAAACTATTTGCTATTGTATTGTGTTTTTCTGTCTCATTGCTATATGGAAGGGAATATATATCTTAGTTGCGTGTTTATTGTTGAACATGTAGCGTAATACAATAACATGCAGGTGGGAAGAAAGATGTAGGGGACATTCCCAAATATTTCAGATGGTTTAACATTTCATAAGGCGTCCTATCATTGTGTCAGATGATATCTGTCACGCAACTCTATGTTATTAAGTTAAGATTTAATTACATCATACTTGCAATCCGATGTTTGCAGTTATTATCCCCAAATATGTTATGAATATTTAAGGTTATTGCAGTCATCACTCTATCTTACGAGCACACATTTTTGTTTTGATAATGTCTTTATTACTGAAACAAAACACCACAACTTACGTCAAGTTGATATCTGAAAGTTAATGGATAGAGCATCAAACGTTTTTAATTCTTAAATTGTTTTTATCATGCATGTGTCCATATGTTAATGTCAGTTTTTTGTCAATGTTCAGCTGCTTATTCGTTGTTTAATAATGTATACATTGGTAACATGTTTTAAGCAATAAAACCCAATCTCATTTGCGGACATTCTTCATGTACTTCACCGACATATATATATACAACTTACATATTTTTGAATCCCAACTCTATAGATACAATATAAATGGTTTTAACCAGCCATAACATACCCCGAAATTGGAGCGCCGAATTAATAGTTACAAAGTCATACTTCATATACGCATATTCAATAACACAATTATTGTAAGAACCCGTGAATAAACCTATACTTTTAATTGGTACATATACATTATTATATGACCTGAATAACTGGATAGAGTTTTGATAAACGGTTGTAATTTTGCCATTATTTGGCAGTTAGTTTCTTTAACATATAAATAGGTGATAAAATGGCGGGGTAGAAGGTGTGTTTTTTCGCTCCGTGGTTTTTTGTGTTAAACTTGTGTAAATAACAGTGGTTATGGTTTCAAAACGTATAGAACAACTGCAATAATTAATGGTCTATAAGATGGTTTAGATACTGACAGTCAAATCATGAGCACATGTGAGTAAGTTGTGATAATTTGGATTGCAGTGTGTTTCACCTGTGCACCTGTTTGTGCACCTGTTTGGAATACCTGTTACGTTTACCCGCGCTATCGGTCACCGGAGAGAGTATTGTGTATTGTGTTATTGGAATATAAAACTATTGGACTAAAAAAAAGCGAAACTAGTACGTAAGTGTGGACAATATTTATATTTATTAAAAGTTCAACAGTCGCCGTCGTTAATATGGCTTCATCGACGCCTATCTCTGTGAACTCAGACAAGAAGAGGGAGTATGAACCGTGTACGCCAAGTCCAAGCACGAACCCATCCAAGAAAACTAAGGGTGAGGGTGACAGTTCGGACGATGATAACTTTATGGATACTGAGCCCACCGTTCCGCTCACCTCTTCTGATATGAAGAAAATTGCCCATAGTGTATTCTTGTCATGAAAGACGAAATGAAAGACTTCATAATGGAATCGGTAAAGTCTATGGCCCAGTCCGTTGCTGATACAGTTGTCGACACTCTTAATGTTAGACTTACACAACTTGAGTCTGAGAACCGTCGACTGTCCGATCAAGTTACAACCCTTACTGAGAGGGTAAAACACCTGGAAGTTCAACAGTCTGAACATGATTTTAAACTGGACGTCGCAGAACAATATTCTAGGCGCAACTGTTTAAGGATCT
Source organism: Cyrtodaria siliqua (assembly GCA_037043455.1). Lineage (NCBI taxonomy): Eukaryota > Metazoa > Mollusca > Bivalvia > Adapedonta > Hiatellidae > Cyrtodaria > Cyrtodaria siliqua. The sequence continues at coordinate 88,382 of JAWPHD010009417.1, read as the reverse complement.
CCGGGTACTCTGAGTCTCCCGGCGAATCAACGGATGATATTGTGATGCAAGTTGCCAAAGCATGTAAGGTCAACATCAACACAACTGAAATTGATCGGTCACATCGTGTTGGACCAGATTCACAAAGCAGACCAAGAGATGTCATAGTGAAGTTTACCTCGTACAAACCAAGGAACACGTTTTACAGAGCAAGGTTCGATCTTAAAGGTAATGCTGACTTTAAGGGTGTTTTCGTAAACGAGGACCTCACACGCATCAGATCCCGTCTTCTAGCACATGCCAGACACTTAGTTAAATCAGGGAAATTACAACAGGCATGGTCAAGTGATGGACGTCTATTCTACAAGGATAATGCGGGACCTGAACGCCATCTTCTGAGAAGTGCCAGTGACCTTGATAAATATTTATAAACATTCAGTGGCGAACTGCATAAACAAACTTTCTTTTCAAATTTATGCTATAACACAAGTGTAACAGAATAAGTTACATATCATCATAAATAGTGTATAAAATTGAATTAGCTCATTAAATTCTAGTCTAAGTTAATAGGAAATATTCATGTGCACAAAACGATATTTACTATATGTCGATATTTTGATATAATTTGTTGTAGATTAGCTACCCTAAAATATTCACTCATAAGATCGGACCGTTCTCAAGTCTATTTATTTACAATTTTATAGTGATAAGGGAATGTGTCAAAGTTGATAGTGGCTGTCAATCTGAACATTGTATCATGTAGTAACAATTTTTGAAATGTATTCTTTTTAATTGCAAAACAATGTTGTACATGTTTTAAAGAACATGTTTTTGGTTCGATTTTGTTATAGAATCAGTCTTTGCTAACATTGTATAGAAATAATGCGCTGACAAGCCATTCTTTCGTTGAGACGACCCCTTTCCATTCGTTTCTAGAGCGTGTATTACGGTTTTCACTTCAACACGTGGAATATGTGCACATTATTTATATAATTACAAACAGTGACCAAAACTGGTTTATGTTAACAATGGGGCAAGCTTGGCAATATCTGGGTCAAGTCTTGTGTCAATAATGAGGGGTTTTGTAGATTGAAATTTAGCTGTTTTTGTTCTGCTCGCTTGCTTTACAGATTTAACATGTATTTTCGAACTAGATTTTTATTATCTTTCAACCATAAATCGCGTTCGCCTGTCCGTTGTACACACGTTTTACTCCACGTTGGTAATACGAAACGATTACTTGTTTTCGTTTAAAACTGGATTGAAGATATATGTTTATTTTTTGTGACAGTGTAGCAAATACTTTAATCTTTTTTTATTATTATTATTATTATTTACTTATTTACATCTATTTATATAAAAAAAATAATCATGGAGCTAAACTTGATCAAGTTAAATAACAGTTAGTTAACAGAATGCGTATACTGTTATATTCTAAATAAGTGTATAATTGAATGTTGTAAGAAACCACTGAGCTGAAACACACGTGTGGTTGTGTTTCTTCTTATTTTAGCTGTTCTTCCATTGACTTCTGATGGATACTTTTTGCAAACTTCTTTCACTTTTATTTGTTTGTCTTTCTCTCACACTTTATACGCTATCCTCTCTCTCACTTCCCCCAATTCAATATTTCATTCAGGGCAGTTTGCACCATCACGTACAAATGCGTGTACATGTTATTGTGTATCGTAATAATATAGATTATTGGCGTGCACGCTTTGGGCTGTTTTGCTACAAAATAAGAGGTGCTTTGTGTACGCACTGTATTCACAAGAGTTCGTTTTTCAAATTATTACTGCTTAATCTAAACTATTGTAATGTTTATTTTAGTTGTATAGTGCTAATTATATTAAATTGTTTAGTCGGAGAGAAAACAATATGTTTATCTGAACTAGTCGCCATGTGGCCGTTCACAGTGCATATACGTGTGGTTGATTTACCTGTAAATTTAAAACACAATGGGTAATGATGTTAGTTGCTGGAGAATGGCCATAGGCACATTCAATAACAGATTTAAATCGTTCACAAAGAGCATGTGTTTTCTCCGTAAACCTTTCATGTTCCTAAGCTGCTTAATTAACGGTATATTGAAATTGCTTCGAAGTGTGCTTTCCATTTCTGCATGCGTCTCTAAATCTCTCTTAAACATTGAGTTTTCTCTTGTTATTTTGTTATTAGTTATTATGTCAGGCGACATTGAAATAAATCCAGGTCCTGAAAATACGATAGAGAAACATAGCCTCTCTTTATTTCACTTAAATATTCGTAGTATACGTAACAAAATGGAATATATTAAGGATCATTTATTAGATTATGATGTTTTGTGTTTTACAGAGACCCACCTATCGGGAAACGTGTCCAATGATTTTATACGTATAGACGGTTATAGTAATATTTTCCGAAAGGATACATCTGCGCATTCTAGCGGACTGTTAATGTATACTGCGAATAACATTATTTCAAGACGTGTATTAGAACTTGAATATTTATTACCCAGTTCACTTTGGATTGAAGTAAGAGATAAAAGTGAAATTAGTTTAGTATGTACCGTTTATCGCAAACCTAATTCAAGTAATATTTTTTGGGATAACTTAAACATTAGCTTAGAAAAGGCTTTTGAATTATCGAATAACATCATTATAGTTGGTGATATCAACGAGAACCAACTTAATACTGATAACCATTTTTTAAAAGATATAATGCAGCTTAATAATATGACAAACATTATAACTGAACCAACTCGAGTTACCGACTACTCTGCCACATTGATAGATCCTATAGTTATTTCTGATTCTCTTAAACCCTTAGATTCCGGAATTGTAACCATACCACATGATATAAGCGACCACCATGGTACATACTTAATGTTACAATACAGTTACAATGTTAGACCGACTTTTACTCGACGAGTTTGGAATTATAAGAAAGCCAATTTCATAAAACTCAATGATCTTATTCAACATACAGACTGGTCTTTCTTATATAACGATTCGCTGAGTGTTGCGTGCGAAAAGTTTACTAAATCTTTTTTTGAATTAATAAATGTGTGCATTCCATCGAAATATGTAACAATTCGTCCTAATGACAAACCGTGGTATGATTCAGAAATAAGACGTGTTTCAAGACAACGTGATCGTCAAAAAACTAAAGCAACGCGTACTCAATCATTTTCTGATTTAGCAGCATATAAAAGATTACGAAACAAAGTTAATAATCTTAAAAAACATGCGAAAGAACGTTTCTTTAATAATGTGGAAACTATAATTACTGAAACAACTATTACGGGCAGACGTCAGTATTGGAAACTTTTAAAATATTTCATGAAGTCAAACAAAAATGCGGAAACTATTCCACCTTTAAAAACAGTCTTATCTAATGGCGATACGTCATACTCAATAACTGACCAAGAAAAAGCGAAATGCTTAAATGAATATTTTGTTTCAATATCATCAGTTGATGACTCTAATGTTGAATTACCTATTTTTCATTTAAAATCCAATAATAAATTAGAAACTATTTATATAGAAGAATCCGAAATTGTTGATATTATCAAGATTTTGGACGTAAATAAAGCAAATGGAGAGGATGAAATAAGTCATAAGATGTTAAAGGAAACCGTAAATACAATCTCAAAACCTCTACATATACTTTTTAACAGATCATTAAATGAATGTATTTTCCCCGACCTATGGAAATGTGCTATGGTTATGGCACTTTTCAAAAAGTCAGATCCTAGTATTCCTATGAACTATAGACCAATATCGTTACTTAGTTGTGTTGGTAAAGTAATGGAAAGAATAGTATTTAAACACATGTATACTTTTCTACTTATGTTCGATCTTATTTTTAGAAACCAATCGGGTTTTCTCCCTGGTCATTCTACTACATATCAACTTGTCGATATGTATCACCATATATGTCAGGCATTCGATGCTAAACAATTTACGTGTATTGTTTTTAATGATATATCTAAAGCTTTCGATCGTGTTTGGCATAAAGGGCTTTTGTTTAAGCTAAAACAATATGGTATTGATGGAAAACTTTTAGCCTGGATATCTGATTATCTCTCAACCCGATCTCAAAGAGTCCGTGTTGGATCTGCAACCTCCGAGTCAAAAACTGTAACTGCCGGAGTTCCTCAAGGCTCTGTCTTGGGCCCACTTTTATTTTTGATATATGTAAATGATATTGCCGAAAACATGCTGAGTATAACTCGTTTGTTTGCTGACGACAGTTCGCTATCAGTCTCAACATCTAGTATAAACGACATGGAAGGAATCCTTAATCATGATCTAGTAATGATTACGCAATGGTCAAATCAATGGCTTGTACAATTTAATCCTGCCAAAACAGAAGTAATGTTCTTTTCTTTAATTAATAATGATCGTCGTCCAACTTTATATCTAGACAATGTCCCGTTGACTTTTGTTGACAACCATAAACATTTAGGAGTAACATTAAGTAATAACGGAAAATGGCACGAACACATTAGCAATATTATTGCTTCTGCTTCAAAGGTTCTTGGTTTAATGCGAATACTTAAATATAAAGTAGCTCGTAAAACACTTAATCAGATATACTTGTCTTATATGCGTCCAATATTAGAATATGCTTCCATTACATGGGATGGATGTACTTCTTTCGAAAAAGATAGCTTGGAAAAGTTACAATATGAAGCAGCTCGTATTGTGACGGGACTGACTCGTTCAGTATCCATACATCGTTTAATATCTGAAATAGGATGGGTATCACTTTCCGATAGAAGGAAAATGCAAAAACTTATTTCAGTCTATAATGTTAAAAATGGATCCGTTCCAAATTATATCTCAAACATCTTTCCGCAGCTAGTAGGAGATGTCAGTGCATATCCTCTCAGAAATAACGACAACTATGCCACTATTGCTAGGAGAACTGAAATATACAACAAATCGTTTGTTCCGTCTTCTCTTAAACTATGGAATAATCTGTCAGTAGAAATACGAAACTCGGAATCTATATCAATTTTCAAGAGAAGACTATTAACATCTGTATTTCCGAGTACAAAGGTACCAAAATACTACTTAAGTGGTCAACGTTTGTTTTCTGTTTTACATGCCAAAATGAGGAATTTGTGTAGTAATCTTAATAGTGATTTATACCTTAATCATTTACGCGATTCACCCGTTTGCGAGTGCGGATTTGAAGTAGAAGATGCTGAACATTATTTTTTCCAGTGTAACACTTTTTTCACATACCGGCTCCAACTCTTTCAATCCACCCGCCATTTACACCCGTTAAATATAAGAACAATCCTTTATGGTCTCGAACAGTTAACTGACAGAGGAAATGAATCTCTCTTCGAAGCAGTTCAAACATATATACGCGAAACACATAGGTTTACATAATCTGTCTCTGTTGTTTTTAAACAATCTACACGTACTATGCGCGTACACTATATTTTGAAAATGTTATCTAGATAGCGTTCAGGCGTTCTTAAACTGACTGAATTCAAATTGGGGTAAACTAGTCTTTCTCACTATTCTCACTATTCTATCCTCTCTCTTTCTCTATTATGTTTTCTCTTTAAATTGTATTTACTTATTCAGCTTTATTCTATATCAATGTATTTGCCATTGTATTTTATTTTATTACTCTCAGCCATATACATTCGCAATTTCAAAATGCTAACTGGGAAGGGTTTAATCTAATGTTGGTAGAACTTGTTACCCAACCCATTTGTCATTATAATATGTCTACTCGTATATATGTTTATATTTGCTCTGTTTGTAAAATATTGGCAATAAAATATGTTTAAATCAAATAAATATGCGCGAAAATATGTATTCACGAGGGACACTTTGCTTGGTACCTCGCTGATCTCGACATTATTTTGGGTTTTGCAACACCATTTCGCTATGTTACCAAACTATTTATCATAATGTTGTAAAACTTGAAATTGTTTGAAGATACGTGGGGCTTCGTTTCGAGAAGCGTATTACGATATGTGTACTATAATGTGCAGGGCTTCACTTCATGTAAAGTTGAATGTAGGAACATCCTACCAACCCACCAACAATTATGTTGAATAGCATGTACATTCCGTCTAGCAGGTTACTATCACTATTACTATGGACAGCTGATTATTTAAAAATAATTATTGATATATCACCGTCGACGTCGTTATGTTAATGACACGACGTCAACAGAGACGTTTTTGTTTTCGAGGGGGTTTGGGGTCAATAAAGGAAATATACTGAAACAAATATTCCGATGACCAGCAAATTTTATTTTAAATTCCGATAGAAAATTAAAGTTTCTAAAAAATACTAAAATTGTGCAGTTTTTTATCGAGCCACAGTGACGTCATGATAAAAATCTTGTTAGTGCTAGATCTCAAATATTTGTAGTCCGATTTAAATAAAACTTTCAAAGATATTAGAGTTCAGGGTCTAGTTGTGCAAGAATGTGAAAACGTGTCTCTATGTAATAACGTCTTGACGTCAGTGACGTCATAATGTTATGAAAATCCTTTTTTTTACTGATTGCATTTTTGAAGTTGTTTTACTGTATAATCCATCAATGTCAGTGTCTCAGTCGACGCTGACAGTTTTAACGTCATCCAAAATGGTCGCCAATGACGTCATTTAAGAACTCTTTTAATCGCCATATCGCCTTCATTTATCATCGGCGTTTAATAAAACTTTCATAGTTTGTAGATATCAGTTTAACTGTGCTATAATTTGGTATGTTGTCATGTCGTCATCGAAAAATTGTCGCTAGTGACGTCATAAATGAACTGTTGTTTTGTCTATATCTTCTCTATTAATTATCGGATTTGAATAAATCTTTTACAGATTGTAGAGTTTAGGGTCCGGTTGTGCAAGAACGTCATACGGTATCCCGACGTCATGACGTCATGACGTCAGTGACGTCAAAATATGCAGAAATACTTATTTCAATGATTGCATGATCGAAGTTATTTTCGTGATAAATCAATCAGTGTCTTCATCTTCGACAACTCTGACAGTTGTGACGTCATGACGTCAATAAGACAGGAAAGCCCGTTTGATCAGGTTCTGATCAAAATCGTAAGATCGTAACTTTGGCTAAATACATACATGTTTATAAAATTGATACAGATAACATATGCCACAGTTAATGTGTGTATTAAATCTTGAATGTATTAACATAATGTTTCAATATAGATTCAACAATAATAATGTTGTAAAAGCGGTTCCGTTTTCTTTTTTTTCTTTTTCCTTTAAAGACCATTAAAGGGACAATGTCCGTAACGTTTAGCTTATAAAACACGAAATAAGTACGTTGACAAACATTAAACACTTACCATTATTGAATATTTACCAAATAAAAACAAGATTGTTTGACAGAATTCAAAAAAGTACAAAAAAATAAGTACCTCTTTCCAGGTTTGAACTCGCAGCCCAAACTAAGAATTACAACATAGGCACGTTAGAGCCAACTGCCTTACCGACTGAGCTAAGCTGACAGGTGATACTATGCAATACATACTATGTACAACAGCGAATGCGCTAATGACTGTCACGTGATCAGTATAAAAAGGTAAATACAGTGGGACCGCTTTATCTACATCCGATCAATAAAACTTTCTTTTTTCAAACTCATGACTATATTACTACTCAATATCGGCCTACTTACGGGCAGTGTCCTTTTAATAACTTATGCTGTGCTGTTGAGCCGTAAAACAACATTCAATTCAATTTAATTTTTATTCAATTCAATTCAATTTAATTCACGCACGCACGCACGCACGCACGCACGCACGCACGCACGCCCGCATTGGAGCATATGGTGGGGAAGTTCATCCTTTATCATCTGTGTTTGATTGCTCCCCAGACATTCACTCATTGACAGATCACAGAGGCTTCGGTTGGTTGACTGATCGACGGATAAAGCATTGCGATCTTGCGCGTTAGAGCTGCAGAACATTCCCCTGCGGTGGCATTTCTAAAAGCAAACGTCATGTCATCCTCCCCCGATGTTGCTGCTCCAATATAACTAAACAACATTGAAAAAAATATATGTTTATTTGTCAACATTACAAACTTCGTGTCAAGCATCATGCAATGTAGCCACATGTTCTCGCCGCATTGCCAGACATTTAATGTTCAATGAAAGATCACAACAGCCTGTAAAGTTCAGTGGCTAAGTCACTGCGCTTTTTTAATTTTCAACATTAAAGGAGCTGATACAGTCTTAGTGTAATTGATTAGTGTATAACTATGAAGGAGAGAATAGTTGGCATGTATACACCACAAGGCCATAGCCAGACCTTCAATGTTCAAAGTAACAGGAGAGTTCAGTGTGGTAAGTCACGCTGCTTTAAAGCGGCAGACATCTACCCCGAGTGGGTTCGATCCCTGGAGGAGGCGTGTCTGATAGGAAACATTATCCCTCGCCTCATTTTCTCTCTGAGGTTGCTGGCGCTGTATGTGCCTCGATATAAGATCGATACCCGTATATGAGTGTAAAAACAAGCATTTTTATTTCTCAACATTAAAGGAGCTGATGCAAACTTCGTGTAGTGGATTAGTGTATAACTATGAAGAAGGGAATAGTTGGCATCTATATACCACAAGGCCATAGCCAGACCTCAATGTTCAATGTAACAGGAGAGTTCAGTGTGATAAGTCACTGCGCTTTAAAGCGGCAGACCTCTACCCCGAGTGGGTTCGATCCCTGGAGGAGGCGTGTCTGATAGGAAACATTATCCCTCGCCTCATTTTCTCTCTGAGGTTGCTGGCGCTGTGTGTGCCTCGATATAAGATTGATACCCGTATATGAGTGTAAAAACAAGCATTTTTATTTCTCAACATTAAAGGAGCTGATGCAAACTCCGTGTAGCGGATTAGTGTATAACTATGAAGAAGGGAATAGTTGGCATGTATACACCACAAGGCCATAGCCAGACCTTCAATGTTCAATGTAACAGGAGATTTCAGTGTGGTAAGTCACTGCGCGTTAAGGCTGCAAACCTTTACCCCGAGTGTTCCCTCTGAGGTTGTTGGTGCAGTATGTGCCTCAATATAAGATATGAGTATAAAAGCTAACATTTTTATTTTTCAACATTAAAGGAGCTGATACAAACTTCGTGCACTGGATCTTCGTGTACTGGATTAGTGTATAACTTTGAGGGAAGCGTTGCATCTATACGCCGCGCAAGAAATAGCTAGAAATTTCATGTTCAATGAAACAGGAGAGTTCATAGGGGTAAGTCACAGCGCTTTAAAGCTGCAGACCTCTACCCTGAGTGGGTTTGTTCCCTGACGTAGACGTGTCTGATGGGTAACAGCATCGCTCGTCTCATCTTCCCTCTGAGGTTGCTGGCGCAGTATATGCCCCGATATAAGATTGATACCCGCAACTGAGAGTAAAAGCAAACATTTTTACTTTTCAACATATAAGGAGCTGATCAAAACTTCGTGTACCGGATTCGTGAATAACTATGACGGAAAGAAGAGTTGCATCTGTTCGCCGCAAGAAATAGCCAGAGTTTCCAATGAAACAGCTAGAGAGTTCAGTGGGGGTAATTCACTGCGCTTAAAGCTGCAGACATCTATCCCGAGTGGGTTCGTTCCCTGGCGTAGACGTGTCTGATAGGAATCAACGTCTCTTGTCTCATCTTCCCTCTGAGGTTGCTGGCGCAGTAAATGCCCCGATAAAAGATTGATACTCGCAAGTGAGAGTAAAAACAAACATTTTGACTTTTTAACATTAAAGGAGCTGATAAAAACTTCGTGTCCTGCATTCGTGTATAAATATGAAGGGAAGAAGAGTTGGCATGTACACGCCGCAAGAAATAACCAGACCTTCAATGTTCAGTGAAACAGGAAAGTTCAGTGGGGGTAAGTCACTGCGCTTAAAGCTGCAGACCTCTACTCCCCGAGGGCTTCGCATGGGGGAGGCATGTCTGATAGATAGAAACATTATCCCTCATCCCATCTTTCCTCGGAAATTGCTGGCGCAGTATATGCCCCGATATAAGATTGATACTCGCAAGTGAAAGTAAAAGCAAACGTTTGTATTTTTCAACATTAAAGGAGCTGATACAGACTTCGTGTCCTGTATCAGTGTATAACTGAGTTGCATGTATACGCCGCAAGACATAGATAGACCGTCAATGTCCAATGAAACATCACTACGGCCCGAAAATTTCGGTGGTTGGATAAGAAATTGCGCTTTAGAGCTGCGCTAAGAAGACTAAAAGGACCATTCATCCCCGGCCCGGTCTCATCTTCTTCTGAAGTTGTTTGTGTTCAGTCTTAAATGGGCACACGGCAATCTCGATTTTTGCCATTAATACTTTCAATTATTGGTTCAAGGTTTTCAAATTGTTATATCATATTACTTTCAATTGAAAACTCAAATTTGTATTTGAATATGCAAGACGTGTTTAAAAAAATACTGGATTCATAAATCGAAGTGCTATGTTTTATGCTTGATACAAACCCCATGATTGCCGTATGTATCCCTTTAATGATCGCCGATGATAAGGTCTTTGCTATTTTAACGGTGGCCCGTTAGTTTTTCACATATCATAACCTGCATTTGTTCAATCATTAATAATAAGTATACTGATAGTATCAACCAAACTGGTTTTGCATTTTACTAAGGTTTGCTTTATAGTGCACCAATAATATATTCAATTCAGGAAGTTTTAAAGTCAAAATGATAATGGATTATTAAAGAGATGCTTATTTTAATGATGAACATACTTGCCATGTGTTCCTTTAACGAAAGCATCAGTTGAATGACGTGATCTATGCATTCAAGGTTGCTTTATAAATCTAGGTGCTAGTTTTGATGATTGATACATGTAATTCGAGATTGCCGCGTGTCCCTTTAAAAGCCCGCGTGTCCCTTTAAAAGCGGAAGGCACTCCCAACCAGTATGTCACATACGTGCAAAGCCAAACATATACATCGATCGAGTATCAATGACAATTTATTACATACCTTACTATAAATAGTAACACATTTCAATAGAAAAACAATGATTATCAGTCCTTTTTCGAAATCCATAATCGGCATACTGAGTCTGTGCCATTATGGATTATGGATCATTATGGAAAATCGGCACAGTAGCAACAGACTGTCCGCACGCGATGACGTTGACGTCATCAAGCAACATGACTTCAACGTCATCAAGGTCTCACACCTATTATCTCTCCTGAAAACTCACGGACTTCGAGACAAAAGGAAAACAGAAAATAATTCTATTTTTTCTCAATTTTAGGCAATTTTTAATTTAAAAAATAGGTTTTCTTTGCTTTAGCATACATCTGCAGTGTAAAAGACAGATGATACAGAAAATCCCATGTTGATATGAGGTTTCATTAAAATTTCAGAATTGTTTGACCGAAGCACCGCATATTCAGCTAGATAGTGTATGAATTTTGTATTTTCCATAGGGTTCACAAAACCTGAGCGAGAAAAAAACAACCTGGCTAACTTATGCATTTTATGGTATTAAATTACTGGTCTTGGCTATACTGAAGCTATTAAACCAAAAACAATGTCTGCTGCCCTACTTTGAAGCTCAGATGTTGCAAAAGGCTGTACAGTAACCCTATGGGAAAATTAATTGAGGTGTGAAACCTGAAGCACCAAAAACGACTGCAGTTTTCACAGCCCAGTTCCGTTGAAACGTCGAAATAAATCATTATAGATCTAGTGACAGACGTGGTTTTTAAAAACAGGCAAGGCAGAAAACTGACTTTAAAGTAGTTTATTAATTTGACATACGTAATTCATTTATTTGCAAAGCAATTGTTCTCACCTTAAGACTACTTATATGCTTAAATCGTACCGTTTTGTTCTTGTACTTCTTCTCCATTTATAGTAACTTAGGTATGTAATAAAAAGGCAAATATACGGCCGTGGTGTGCCTTTTGTCGATAATGACACACCTAGTGCATGGCCCTCGGGCTAAAGACCTCGGGCCGTTAAGGCACTAAGTGTGCCATTATCGACAAAAGGCACACCACGGCCGTATATTAACCTCTAAATAATACATACTGGAGACATGTCAATTAACATGTCGCCAGTTGTCAATCATTTATCCAGTCAAACCAGAACGATACCTCCGACAGACAACAGCACGTGTATAAAGCACGTGCAGCTATGTTATATAAACTATTGTCAATATACTCCGACATCAACAAAAGGGCGGAGATATCTAAGTACTGGTGACATGTCAATTGACAAAATGTTGCATCTGACACTTGTTGTCGGCTGTCTTGACACCTATAATTTGACTGGCTTAATTGATTGGGGTCTTCTCTCTCAAATTCATGGAGCCTGTCACTTATGTTCAGTGGGCTGTCTTCACAGCACGTTTGGGCGCGGTGGGCGTTTTCAAGGTGCGCTGGACGTTTTAAAGCAGTGCTGGGCGTAATAGTCCCGTGCTGCGTATGAATGCGTTGTTGTTAATGGAGGGTGGGAGGGACGCAGCACTCAGTCTAGCAAATAGTACCGAACCGCCATATTTTACATGACATGGAAAGCCCGTTTGATCAGGTTTAATCTAGTTTGTAGAAGTGGGCGTTGGAGCGCTGTATAAAATCAATTCGCCCAGCGTTAAAATGGTAGCGCCGTGGTGTAATGGTTAGCATTGCGGCTTAGTAACCCAGGGATCGCGCGTTCAATCCCAGCCAGGACCGAATTTGGGTTAATTACCGAAATATTTCAAAAGTATTTCCTACCTTACCAGTCCTTCGGATGACTTAAAACCTAGGTCTGCTCGCTAAAATGCTTAGTGCAATACAGCGAGGATAAATAAACGCTTATACACACTTAACATATCATAACTGCGAGGACTAGCACACTGACGACACCTGAGGTAAGGTCGAGTTTCTAAAATAATCTTATACAATTTTAACATTTAATTTTGAATTAATGAGTGGTTTGCTAAATACAATTTTAAATCATTGAGTGAGTTATTATTTAAAACAAATACGGGTTTAATACATTTCTAAATGCTTTTGTTATAATGAAATATTTTATTTATTCATATCATCAAAACGTTTTCAGATGTGATTTCTCATTTTAACGTCAATTATTAAAACTACAGGAAAATAGTTGTTGAAAAGAGTTCTAAATTTGTATAGAAACGCATCCGATATTGTTACAGTCGTGGGATAACTAATGAAGACGCTCTTGTTAATAACTGAATGCCCCGCATTGTCCTGGCCACATTATCTGATAAATATAGTTAGTGGTACCTTTCCTTATTGTGCTACCCATTCAATGCACATAGTTATTCACGCCCACTTATGACAGGCATACAATTAAATGTAATACATGCCATACGTACAATTGTCTCAGATGCATGCAATATATTAAAATTCTTTGTTGCAGTGTTATTAAATCTCCAGCGTTTTCACCATGTCGACGTTTAAATCGATACTGGGTGTATTTATGCTGGCGGGTATCATTACTATGGTGACGTGTAGGGACATAAAAAGTCTGCTTGACTTGTTGGACGAACAATTAACAAAGCGGGACAAACAATTAACACAGCGAGGTATGTTTGTGGATATTTAACCTGTGTCATTATTTTGATGGTAATACAATCTCTTGCACCCAGAACTTTTCACAATGGGGCTTTCAAAAAATGCACTAATTTAAAGCCAGACATATCAAATTAAATGTCTGGTTACGAATTGAATAGTTTTACATTTTCAAAAGATAGTCGGTAAATACAATGTAACGTTATAGACTGCAGAGGGTATAGGGCCATGTGTTAGTGTTTGTTCGTGATTGATTAGTTTTCTTTTCATTAGTGAATACAACTCCCAGTTCTCTGTTATTATATTTTATAATTGTTACAACAATTAATTTGAAACATAATTCGTGTCTCTATTTGTATGTTACGTTACCACTACTATGTAATTAAATTAATAATATTTGTATGTTAAGTGACCATTACTATTTAATTAAATTTATAATAATAAGAGATTGTTTTTTTATATCCGTTTGATTTAAATTTAAAAAATAGAACATTTTCATTTTCTAATATATATATTGTAATGTTGTCATCACACGCCTGTTCCCATATGCATTCTACATTTCGACCAACAGTGTAGCATGAACTAGCAAACTTTTATAACACACTTACAGTGGTTTAATAATCGCTTTTACCATATTTTAAAAGGTCTAACTGCCAGATACAACTTTTTATGAACATCTTCCTTTCCGATATTGAATAACATAAGGTCGTAAAGAAGACGTTTTTTTTCACTTTCCCGAAAACTATGATTTTTCACTTACGACGTTATAATTCTAGACCATCGATATATAGAGATTATTTAAATGCTGGGATGGATTATAGGGAAATCCTTCAAGAGTGGTATAGACGTGTGGTTCTTTTCACGAACGAGCGTATGAGAGTGAGTGAAAAAAAAACACGTCTACCATCGAGTGAAGGATTATCCAATAATCGATTCGGGCAGTTAACTAATCTATTTATTACATTTTAAGTCAGTTTACTGACGCCATCACTCAACGTCGCAACGTTAGTTATTACGTCGCAACATTAGTTATTATTGTGTTCTGAGTTAGTTATTAATTTAATATTTAGCGATTATGAATATTCTTGCATCCATCCACCATGTAATACGCGGATCCCCGTGAGGTTGCCGGGGTAGAATACAACCACTGCAAACACACCATCACATGCAACCCCGCCCCCCCACCCCCCATTCATATTATATTTGTCATTTTTTACCATGCTCATTCAAGGTCATGACACCGCGTACGCAAACGTGGAAACGTGGCTCCATCGTAAATGACAGCAACTCTGCAGTTCTGCAGGTAAGAAGGTTCTAGGCCCATTATACATATTTTCGTTCGTTCGTTCGTTCACTGGTTCATTCACTGGTTCATTCACTGGTTCATTTGTTCGTTCACTGGTTCGTTCGTTCGTTCTTTTGTTCGTTCGTTCGTTCGTTCATTCATTCGTTCATTCACTGGTTCGTTCTTTCGTTCACTGGTTCGCTCGTTCGTTCACTGGTTCCTTCGTTCACTGGTTCCTTCGTTCGTTCGTTCTTTTGTTCGTTCTTTTGTTCGTTCGTCCGTCCGTCTGTTCGTTCTTCCGTCCATCCGTCCATCCATCCATTCATCCACATGTGTGCACTTAAACATGTCTTTATTAAATCCGTATTATCGGATAGGCGACTATTTTAAAGTCTATATGATGGTTGGGACCGGTGCAAAATGGCATGGGACGGGTACTTTTTTTGTCGCGACAAACCATGGGATGATACCTTTTTTCCGCTAGCTTGCCATGGGACGTACACTTTTTTAAAGTCAAATTCTTCCCCCCCCCCACACCCCACCCCACCACCCAAAAAAAAACTTTAAACAATTACAAATATTGAAGCAGTGATCTTAGACCATAAAAGGTCCCCTTACCAAAAATATAGGCTTCTGGCGACTGTTTGTTACAACTCTGCGGCAAACATTGCTGCAAAGCTGCGGCAGACAAGTTTGCGGCGAAGTTGCGGTACACTTTTACCATGCACATGAAGTATGCGTCAAGGTTGCAGCAAACAAATATGCAAATGAGGTTCTGGTGATGTTCACCGCAACTTTGCCGCAGACCTCATTTGCATAGTAAAAGTGTGCGGCAACTTCTCAGCACACTTCATTTGCCAAACACTTTCAGCTAATCTTCTGGCGATGTTTTGGCGATGTTTGCTGCTATTTTGACGCAGACCTCATTTACATAGTAAAAAACTTTACAGCAAACTTCGTTTGCATAAAATTGTTTTCTCTGCAATGTTCTGGTGATGTTTTTCAAAATAAATAATGGAATTGAAATTATGACATAGAACAATGGTGCGCTGTTTTTTTCAAAAAAAATTATTTACTCGAAAACTTGTTTTTCCACTATTTAACATGGACTGCACCATATTTAAATCAATTGACACGATTTAAATCAAATGACACGATTTAAATACATCTACACAATTTATATAAATGCTCGCGATTAAAAGTATATCTTTACGATTTGGGTTATATCCTCACGATTTAAATATATCCATACGATTGAACTAAATGGTCTTGATTTAAATAATTGTTTGTGAATTCTAAATTAATAACCTTCATTTTACTAAATGTATAACAATTTAATTAAATTCACTATATTTAAATAAATCGACACAATTTAAATAAACTGACACTAGTTAAATAAATCCTCTCAAAATTAAAATCTGCCATTTCTGCATTACTCTCATTTTCAAGGAGATGTCGAGCGCTGTCATTTATGCATTGCTCCCATTTTTTATGGAGATGTCGAGCGCTGTCATTCATGCATTACTCCCATTTTAATGGAGATGTCGAGCGCTATCATTCCTGCAGTACTCCCATTTTCACGGAGATGTCGAGCACTGTCATTTCTGCATTACTCTCATTTTCATGGAGATGTAGAGCGCTGTCGTTCCGCATTACTCTAATTTTAATGGAGATGTCGAGCACTTTCATTTCTGAATTACTCTCATTTTCGTGGAGATATCGAGCGTTGTTATTCCTGCATTACTCCCGTTTTAATGGAGATGTCGATCGTTGTCATATCTGCATTACTTCCGTTTTCATGGAGATGTCGAGCACTGTCATTTCTGCATTACCCTCATTTTCATGGAGATGTTGATCGCTGTCATTCCGCATTACTCCCATTTTCATGGAGATGTCGAGTGCTGCCATACCTACATCACTCCCATTTGCATGGAGATGTCGAGCACTGTCATTTCTACATTACTCTCATTTTCATGGAGATATCGAGCGCTGTTGAGTACTCTCATTTCTGCCTTACTCCATATTTAGCATGGTGAACGTGTTCACCAAGCGTTCACCAAGCTATAGTTATCGTGTTTTTTCACGAATCCTAACTACAGCCTCACTGATGAATCGACGCATTGCCTGAAAAAAAAGACCCATATTTTTAACAGGTGTTTCTTCTTTTCTAGTGCGGATACAAATAAGGTAATGTCATTTAGAAATTTCAAATAATTTCCTCGATACATTGTTCAAGTTATATATTATTTATATAGCTATTTCATCTATTGTTTCATCGTTTAGCTGTGCGTTCTATAAATAGATCAATCATCATCATCACGTAATCATCACGTGATCTTGCGTAAAATATATTCATACGCTGTATTGTTCTCCTAGGATAGTGATTGAGATTTGTAACCAGTTAATTTTATAATTTATTTCTCTTGTTGCAACACCATCAAACGCATATCTTCCATCTTTCTTGGATTTATATATTTAAGAAATATACATGACCTTTATAGTCTTCATATAACATTTAAATAGGTTTGGTCAGTAATGGTTATCGCATAAGATATTATCCTTTGTAAAAGGTTGTTGCTGCCTATTCTTCGGAATAAGATTTCAGCTTATTTTGAAGTACGCTGTGTACTATTCTGAAGTCTTTACCTCCCTTGCTATGAAGTTAAAATAACTACTTCGGTCGTAAAATAATCCTGAATACGTGTGCCGATCGTGTCGGCGATCAACAAGATCTGACTGGGTATAGACCGGGTCAATTCGGACATTGCGGTTTTTAAATACCTTATAGATCATCAAAAAGTGTAAAGGATTATTAGCTCAGTCGTGAGAGCGGCAGTCCCATAAAATTATGGATTATAAAGCGAGCGGGATGGGTTCGAATCTGAGCAAAACCCAATTTCTTTATTCTAATTATATTTTTTTTATGCAAAAAGTTTGTTTAATTCATACCCAATGGTCTTAAAAGGGGTACATCAGACTTTTTCTAGAAACAGCTTAAATTATAAAATTGTTCCAGTTCACGATAGAAAACACTATCAATCAAAATGTGAAGCTAGAACCATTTTGTTAATGTCTAAAATTTCAGAACACCATATAACTAGGGTGGACTCACACGTAATATGCTAAAATTAACCCTGGTGCGTCACCTAGGATAGCACGTATTACTGTGCAGAATGAATTTCTTTGCAAATAAAAGATTTTATAGGCTCATTATGTTTTGGTCATGTAGAATAAAATATTAATATTTGTCAATTTTAAATCGGACACCTATAGACCCCCATAAAAGGCCTGATCCCTTTTAGACTTAAGTCGGAAAACAAATTGTGTGTGTGTGTGCTTGTGTGGAGATTGGGGGATTTTTTAAAATATTTTTACGACTTTTATCTATGGGTCAATTTGGTAAAGGTAGAGGTAGACCTCATATGTTTTGAAACAAACTCGTAGAACCACAGTCCTGCCGCGCGTTAGTGAGTAGCTGTCAAACATTATTCAATGTGCAAACGCGTAACAAGCGGGACTCGAACGCATGACTGTAGCATTGAGAGATATACATTACACAACAAGAGTAGATCTAATCACAAATATGTTACCTTTTATTACAATTTTCAAATTACATGCAAAACTGATTGAATTATATTCTGTTAAGGCCAAAACACAACAAAGCAACACAAAAATGTAGGGGTAGAAGTTGTTGTGTCGAGGGTAAAAACGGCGATTCGGTTGGGTGACAGGAAATAAAATACTTTTTGTTTAGGACTAAGGTAGTAAAGGAAATTTACCGTGACTTTGGTGATTATTGTCAACAAACGATTTGCCGACTTAAAAACAAAATCCACGTAAAGATTACAATTAGTGATATGAATCGTGAAATTCTCAGTAGCGTTCATTTACATGGTTGAAAAATATAACAACGAAATAATATGTATGAACATCATGTTCACTCCGAGTTGTGAGACTAAATCACAACGGTATCCCGAGAACAGTGGTACTCCGAGTTGTGAGAATGAACTACAACGGTATCCCGAGACCAGTGGTATTCCGAGTTGTGAGAATAAATAACAACGGTATCCCGAGACCAGGGATACTCCGAGTTGTGAGATTAAAATCAAATGAGCACAAAGATGTATACGTTATGTTTTGTATATGTGTACTCTGTATGTCTCTACTACAAGTTGTAATTAAAACATATGTTCTTTTAGTTGAAGGTCACACTTTTTGGAACACGGAAGCTTCAGGGAGAATTTGTCATTTTACAGTGACATTCCATGTTTAAATTTGTATATTATAAATCTTTTTGCAGCGGGGGATATTGCTGTCTTTCAGCTACACTCTGACTACTGACTACACTCGTCTTCATTTGATTTGAATCATGCTTGCATAGTAGGTCGATATCAATGCAAGGTTGTATCCTATTTTAATTCAGATATGTTGGTCAAAGGGTCTATGAATTACCTCCCCTTAATTTGGCAAAATTAGCTGTCTTGACCTTTTTGATTTCTAATGACAGGTGTTGTTTTTGATTTTAACACCTGTGAAGATATGGTTCAGACATGATGAAGCGTTTCGAAGATTAATTTTCATTATAACCCTTCTTTATTCATGTATATACCTTACCTCATCTTGTTTTAATCGCCTATTACATTAAACAATGAATTACCTCCCCTTGATTTGGCAAAATTAGCTGTCTTGACCTTTTTGATTTCTAATGACAGGTGTTGTTTTTGATACACTTTAACACCTGTGAAGATATGGTTCAGGTATGATGAAGCGTTTCGAAGATTAATTTTCATTATATCTCTTCTTTATTCCTGTATATACCTTACCTTATCTTGTTTAAATCGCCTTAGTTCCAGATACATTAAACAATGCATTGATGTATTATTACATGCAATGATGTATTGTTATTAAGAAGAGTTTACACATTTTCAGTCCATCCATGTCATGCGTTTTTGGAAAGAAACCTTCCATTACATGGATGCACAAATCATAGTTCATCATGCTCTCAGTACCTTCGGTACTTTGATTTATGGAGAAGTCGAGTGCAGTCATTTCGCCTTACTCCCATTTTCATGGAGATGTCGAGTACTGTCATTTCTGCATTACACTCATTTTCATGGAGATGTTGAGCGCTGTCATTCCGTATTACTCCCATTTTCATGGAGATGTCGAGTGCTGTCATTCCTACATTACTCCCATTTTAATGGAGATGTCGAGTACTGTCATTTCTGCATTACTCACATTTTCATGGAGATGTCGAGCATTATCATTTCTGCATTACTCTCATTTTCATGGAGATGTTGAGCGCTGTGTTTCCGCATTACTCCCATTTTAATGGAGATGTCGAGGGCTGTCATTCATACATTACTCCCATTTGCATGGAGATGTTGAGGGCGGTCATTCCTACATTACTCCAATTTGCAGGGAGCTGTCGAGCACTGTCATTCCTGCTATACTCTCATTTTCATGGAGATATCGAGCGCTGCTGAGTACTGTCATTTCTGCAATACTCCATTTTTCATGGAGATGTCGAGAGCAGTCATTTCTGCATTACTCCCATTTTCATGGAGATGTCGAGCACTGTCATTTCTGCATTACTCCCATTTTTATAAAGATGTCGAACACTGTCATTGTTGTACTACTCCCATTTTCATCGAGATGTCGAGCGTTTCATTTCTGCATTACTCACATTTTCATGGAGTAATTTTCATGGGTGCAGTCATTTCTGCATTACTCACATTTTTATGAAGATGTCGAACGCTGTCATTTCTGCATTACTCTCATTTTCATGGAGATGTCGAGCGCTATCATTTATGCACTACACCCATTTTCACGGAGATGTCGAGCACCGTCATTTCTGAATTACTCTCATTTTCATGGAGATATCGAACGCTGTCATTCCTGCATTACTCCCGTTTTAATAGAGATGTCGATCGCTGTCATTCCTGCATTACTTTCGTTTTCATGGAGATGTCGAGCACTGTCATTTCTGCATTACTCCCATTTTCAAGAAGATGTCGAGCACTGTCATTTCTGCATTACTCTCATTTTCATCGAAATGTTAAGCGCTGTCATTCCGCATTACTTCCATTTTAATGGAGATGTCGAATGCTGTCATTCATATATTACGCCCATTTGCATGGAGATGTTGAGTGCTGTCATTTCTACATTACTCCCATTTACATGGAGATGTCGAGCACTGTCATTTCTCCATTACTCTCATTTTCATGGAGATATCGAGCGCTGTTGAGTACTGTCATTTCTGCATTACTCCAATTTTCATGGAGATGTCGAGTGCAGTCATTTCTGCTTTACTTCCATTTTCATGGAGATGTCGAGCACTGTCATTTCTGCCTTACTCCCATTTGTTTGAAGATGTCAAACACTGTTATTTGTGCACTACTCCCATTTTCATCGAGATGTCGAGCGCTTTATTTTCTGCATTACTCCCATTTTCATGGAAATGTCGAGTGCAGTCATTTCTGCATTACTTCCATTTTTATGAAGATGTCGAACGCTGTCATTTTTGCATTCTCCCATTTTCATGGAGATGTCGAGCGCTGTCATTTTTGCATTAGTCCCTATTTTCACGGAGATGTCGTGTGCTGTCAATTCTGCATTACTCCTTTTTATTGTTCTGGTTTTAAATGCTGGAATTATCATGGTGTTTGGTATTTAAAAATGTTCCTGCAATGAACACAATTAAATAAATGTTTATAAATAAGGTTCCACGAAAAAAAATACATTTGGCTAAATTACTTGTTCAAGTGGTACGTCCTTTGACATAAAATGCAAATATTACAGTAGTAAATAACTGAAAATAATAAAAATTCTGTATAAAATCTAAGTCTTGCGATGATGTTTTGACTAACAGAGTCTTCAGATACAGCAGATCAGAATGGAAATGTTTGTCGTGATGTTCTGTGAATAAAGAAAACGGCCAATCTGAATATAAAAGATTGTGGAGATGTTACGGCGTGCAATAAAAAAATAATCGGATTGGAAAAAATTGTCGCAATGTTGTGGCAAACAAAAAAACAAGCAAATAAGTTTGTGGGGATGTTATGGTGAATGAATAAATGTTTCTGGCGAATGTTTTTATTGGCGCAAACTCGCCAAAGATTACCATAATGTTTGCGGCAACATCACCGCTAGTGGCGAATATTGGCGAACACTTAAGCATTGTTATGGTGAATAAAATTGTTCGCTGCAAGCTTGCATTTGGTAAGGAGGGTGCTTATGGACGAGGCACTGGCAATATTTATCTGGGCACTGTGAATGGTACAAAATGGCATGGGACAGCTACTTTTTTTGTCGCGACAAACCATGGAACGATACCTTTTTATTCGTTCGCTTGCCATGGGACGTACAGTTTTTTTTATATAACATTTTTATTTGCACCGGTCCCAACCCCACGATAAATATTGCTGATCTCTTATCGCATTGATTGCAAACGCGATATCGGGTTTACACCCATAAAATGAAATTGTAGTCCCACTTACATAATAATCGCAAACATAAGCGGACGTTATGCAGGTATAAGTGAACGTTATGCAGGTATAAGCGGACGTTATGCAGGTGTAAAAATGTTAAACTGGTAAATAGTTGAGCTCTAGTAGATACACCTAAACTGGACACATTCTAAACTATTAAGTTATTATTGAAATTCATTTTGCCGATAGAGCCGAAGATGTACCATTGTTTAATATGGATTACTATATGGATCCATGTTGGACTTCTAACAGGTCATTCAGATATACACTATTTATCAAATATTGTGTGCGTGTGTTAAGGACTATTGGTTGGTCGTCTTTAAAAAAATCCAAAATGGACGGGATATGGTTATGTGAAATTTTCAACCAAATGTGAATTTTAGGCATGGGCCTTGGTGTATGGAAGAGGAGTATCGCCATAATTCACCATAATTCATTTACATTGCATTACCATTTATCTTAGTGTCTCCTTGATGTTGTCACTTGACTAAATGTGCCTACTTCGAATTTTGTTCGACCTAGTTCAAGCTTCTTCCGCAATTCTACATACTTCGTTATTGCTAATTGTTTTCGTATTTGTCATATATATTAGTCGTAGCCGTAACTTGTACTTTATTATTGTTATAATTCTATAATTAATTCGTTAATTTGACTTTCTACCGTTGTTGACGAGCTGATGAATTGAACATTTCATTTCAAACTGTATTAATGCCTTTTAAACAGTCATCATGCAAATATCATGAACGATTAATAGAATGAACATGAATGACAACTGCATGTAACATGAATGGAACATACATAAATATAATTACGCAATGTGATACCAGATAACGCTGAGTAATTAATTCTTCTAAGAAAAAGGCTCCATTTTCGGGTTGGGGGTAAAAACCATACCGTAAAGCCCATTCCGAAATAGAACGGATATAGCAGGTGCGTGGTACGGATAATACCGAAAGACGAAATGAATAGTTTAGCTTTAATAGTGTAACGAAACGTAGGATGTATAATATATATAAATAAACAAGACAATGTTAATCAATTTATTTATAAGGTATATTTACCAATTAGCATGCATACACGTAATAGATCTAACAGATGCGATTAGATAATAAATAGAATCCGTGCACAGTCATAACGTCGAACGTCATTTATGTAACATTTATAATAAATAAAGATGCTATAATATAAATTAACATTTTAAAATTTAATCCAATTACATGTTATATTTCAAATAGTAATGTAAATAATCTTCGTATAATGTCCTGCACATAATATTCGAAAGAGGGTGATGCAGTTTATATAGATAGGTAAAGGTGTGACAAACACTTAGGAAGATTTCAAGTTGGATTCACACATCTTAACAACAGCCCACGTCTAATCAGCAATATTTATACCAGACAGACAGGCAGACAATATTTTATTTTCGTCTCATCTTATATACCAATAAATATTATCTGAATATATAGATATAACAAAAAAGTGCACATATGCCTCTCTATACAGATATGTAAGAGACGATCAGTTACAAGTCATACAATTTATGTCATACAATTATTTCTTTCCATGTACATGCAAAGAACGTTTTTTAAAAACTGCAATAAAAGGAAAAACGTTATAAATTACTGAATTCAGAAAAACAGTGAGCGCACACACACACAGACACACGAACACGCACGCACACACACACACACACACACACACACACACACACACACACACACACACACCAAATCAGATTTGACAAGCAGTGATTAACTATGGAGCTTATGAATGATAAAACCATAATTCTTAAGATAAAACAATATATCATTACTTACTGTTTAATAACAGTCTTCTTCATTTTAAAATATTATGGAAGGCTTTGGCATTAAATCATGGTTATCTAAAAGCAAACGTCTTTTCTCATTGTCAGTAATTAAGATAAAGTCTCTGTTATACAGTATTGCATTTTGAAACATTTCAAAGCGCAATTCATCATATAATGAGCGTTTAAGTAAGACATATATACTGAGCAAAATGAATTGAATTGTGAGATCTCTATCTTTTAAATAATGCAGAGAAAACTATGATCACATAATATCTCCAAACTGAACGAGTCTGATATCTTCGACCCTTTGCGTGAAATAACGACAACTATAGCGTATAATGTATACAGAAGAGGATTCACGTTACAGGATTGTAACCGCAGGCATATATGGAGAGAACTGTAACTATGGAGAGAACTGTAACTAATGTTGTAATAACTTGTAGTTCAATCCACTTGCATATGTTTCTATGAATATTGTGATGTTGAATTGATGTATTGTAACATATCTGCAATAAAATATTATTAAACTAGGTATATATACAACATTTTACCATATAAAGACGCCAGATCAAGACTGATACACTGAATCTAGAATATATATATGTATATATATTATATTATTGTGAGAGATTTAAATTCAGAATAACGAAATTTCTGTAACGTAGGATCTATAAGATTCAAGTACAAACATCAAATATTATATGTGGAGAAAAGTTTGTACAACCACTTACGGGCGGATTCGAACCCGCACCTAGGACACCAACATCGACACAGTGCCTCGCACAATAGCCGGCACCTTAGACCACTCGCCCCCCTTTCCAACCTTAAAAGATTGGTTTTGTTGGACGGATCATACTAAGGTCGTACTACTGAACGTGTCGGACATCTTTGGGTAGTTTCATTCTCATTTATCAGTTACTCAACATTAATATTGCTCATAGCATACTTTTGTCTAAAAACACTTGACTTATTATGCATGTCAATGTATGAATGTATATATAACGATGTACGTATGTACAAGTTAAATAAAATATATGTTCTGTTCTGTTCCTTTTCGTCAAATAACGACAACCATAGCGTATACTTTATACGATAGATGATTCACTTTACATGATTATAACTTCAGGTATATATTCAACATTTTACCTTAGAAAGACGCCAGATCAATATTGATAAACTGAATTTAGAATATATATAGATATATATATATATTATATTATTTTGAGAGAATTAAATTCAGAATAACGTAGGATCTATAAGATTTCATAATATATTTCCGAACTTTAAACACACATATCACGAAGAGTTTTAAACATACAACATGTACAAGTTCATTTCAAATCTCATCAAAAAATAATTTTCTTTCCATCGATAGTATTTTCTTACTCCGACATTTAGAGCAAAAAAAAATTCGACGGAAACTTTGACTATGTCAAAACCTTGAGTTTTAAGAGAAAAGCGAATATTGATGACATTTTTAAATTTTGACCTCTTTTTATACAATTTCTTATTTAAAAAGAAACATCAATTGTTATAATCCCATTTTCTATTTACTATGAATTTTTTGAATGTATTCTCATTAAACTCAATGAATAATTGAGTGAGGAGATAAAGAAAAAGTAATGTGCCACGTGATCTTTGGTTAAGATAGAAATTGTCTATCTGTTCCTATTAATATGTCTGTGCACATTGGCGTAAATATCGTCAACAGCTGAATGACTGTGGAAACGAACATGGCAAACGTTTCTCTGTATAGCTGTTTTAATCGGAACCTCGGCTGAACGACGATTCCAATAAAATCAATTATACCTCGTGTTGGAATTCCCGAACGTCACCGGATACCAATGAACGATTCGTAAATAATCATGCTGTTACCGAACAACAGGAATTTGCCAAACTGTTATATATGTTGGCGGACGAACATCGAGATTGCCTTTGTACGGAGTGTGTAGCAGGCCATGGTGTCCGCACCGACCATGGTGTCCGCGGATACTATGACCTAGACGTAGGAGGCCATGGTGTCCGCAAGGCAATTGCAACCGCATGGGCGTCTCAACGTTATGTGATCGAGTGTATGGTGGTGTTATAACGTATTGTGTGGAGAAATAATGACTAAATAAGTAAATTGAATTGAATTGTATCTTGTTTAACGGCTAATCAAGACATTATTTGCCGCCCCAGAGAAAGATGAAGGTGTATTATAACTTACTGAGTTGTGGGTGTGGGTGTGGGGGGGGGGGGGGGGGGGGGTTAAATTGAATTGAATATTGTTCAACATCTCATGAACACATTATAGTTCATTTAGAGCCAGCACAGAGAGTGAAACTACACTATTACATGTGAACGCGCGGAAAAAAAATGAATCTCATCCTTAAGTCTTGACAGCGGATTGTCAGCTAAAACCGTTCATTATCCCCATCCGCTTAAACTAATATGGCAGTGTGCATAATTAAAACATTTATTTATTCAGTTTTTTGTTGAAGTTTTTTCCATTTTTTGTTAATAAATACTGTGATTTCTTGTGTACATTTCTCATGAGGGTCTTGCTTTTAAATAAGTTTGTGTGCTCATAAAGCACAATGGCCGTTGTCCGTTTAATCCTTGATTCATTCGCCGTAATATATATGACATTAATTGTAATACACTGCTACATGTACACGTCTGGATTATGTGGTATGTATGGAGTATGTGGTATATGGTAATTAGTACCCCCGTTGAGACGATAATGATACCATAATTACGAAATTTATGGTATCGTCATTAGGCTGTTTAATTACCATTACGTAATGGTACGTCAAGAGTCAACACATATTGAATTTCATACAACCGCATATAAAGTTATTGCGTAAAGAGAAGAAAAAAGTTTTGTATCCACATTGCAATTATACTTATAATATGAAATTGTATGAGCTATGTTTAATGTGTCTACTGATCATATATATTTGGGTAAAGCCGACCGCCAATGTTTGCATATTTTATTGCATAATCTATACTGTCTTATACAATCTATTTAAAAAATAATGACTAAATAAGGAAATTGAATAGTGGAATAATGACTAAATATTCCTAATATATGTTTAGACAATTAAAACAGAATGTATACAGATAGCATAATATAATTTATTTACATGCACAAACAAAATCAACATTTGACTAAACATTTGCAGTTTATCGTCATACTACATTGTGTGAAACATAATAAAAATCATTGTTACATAATATGAGCTTTAAGTCGAATAATGTATAGTAAATTTAACTTTAGAAAGATGAACAAAACATGTGATATTGATAGTATTAGACAGAAACACAAATAAACAAGAAGGCATCTAAGTTTCGAGTACAGATTACACATTAATGAGAAATTTCGTATTCATTACGTGGTTTACGTGGCCCGAGTATTTACTTTCGTACCCCATTGAACCCCTTCTCCAAGAAGCGAAAACGGGGTTAGCTGGGGTATGAAATAAACCCTTAATTTCGGCTTAGAAATGTTACATATTGCAAAATTTAAATATTTAATTGGTTATTTTAAACAGGATGTTCAGTAAAAAAAGGTTTTTAAACGTGTTTTATTGTCGAAATATCCGTTATATATACTGCTAATATAAGCTTTCCCATCGCTTAATGAATTAAGGTGGGACCACGTAAAACGTAAATTCGCCCTTATCTCTAATTCTTCAAAAACATAGTTTTATAATCATAGTAGTCGGCACAAACACTATATTAGAAAAGAGTATGATAATGGACCTTTGGAAACGGTTGAAAACGACACATACGAAATATTGCAGTCTCGGTTTGATTGAGACTGTCCATAAGTTGTTTTTCAAAAACGATCATCATATAAATGTATGAACTTAACGAATGAATTGATGATACAAAGGAAGTAGTTTTGAATATAAATGCATGGAGTTTACTTAATGTTGGTAAATCACGTGATTTTGCGATATAGTTGTTTCATCGTGTGTATATTTCCTATTGGGTTCACTAAACAAGCAGGCAAACATGATACGATGCGAAGCAGTATAGAGCATTACCATCAATTGTGAAAACCAGTTTTAACGCATTCAGTAACATAACTCCCAATCATTGATATGCGCAATCATACGAGCATAGAGGACACGCACAGACGTTATGCTATACAATCTTTATTTTAACATCCTAATATGTTCTACTCTGATAGTCTCTTGTAATTGAAATTTAGAATGGGTTTGCACAGTGATATTCTACTCAAAATTTGCTGGGAATCAGTGTTTACATCTGGTATAATGTGTAGAAAAACATGTCAATATATAACAAATCAAATTGATTTCAACAATGTTGTAAGTGTGAGAAATCGTTTTCTGTATATTTGTAATGAAGAATATAACGACATTTAAATAGTTATTTATATAGTAGTATTTTACAACATATATATGATTATGATCAGTAGTAATATTGGTCCTGCACCTATTCTCTCAAACATTTAATTTAATTATTCCCTTATAGATAAAATAAAACAGTGGGTTCAACATACCAACCATGCTAAATGTAGGTTGTACAAAATATAAATAGATTTATTTGTAATAATTAAAATAGACTAGATATATCACGTGTTCAAATTTAACATATAAGACATGTAGTATATTGACCAGCACAAGGAGCGGTTGCTAATCGAAGTGTTAAGAATTGTAAAGAAAAGAAAACCGAGAGAAAATGCTGATATAAAGAAACGGCACTATTGCGCATATTAAATTGGTTTAAAGATCGAATGTTCACCCCATTTAGATGAACTAATTAACAACGACTACTTCTTAGAATGTGTAAAACAACACACATGCATTTTTTAAATTTCGGTTCTTCACCAGTTACATACATTTAGACAGAGATATCATGTCCTGATTTAGACAATTGTGACTTTGTGATATTTGTCTAAACGTTACAATAAATATCCATCCATTGGATACTGTGGATTACAAAACTTGATTTATATGAGTGAGGTGATTCTTTATTATTTCATTATTACAAAGTAAATCATAATGAAAACGGCGGCACGGAATACCCAACTCTACCTAAATGTACCCAAATCCACCCAAATCTACCAACATCTACCCAAATCCTTACCCAAATCCTTCCAAATCTACCAAAATCCTTACCCTAGTCTACCCCAATCATTGCCTAAATATACCAAATTTAGCTTCAGAAGTTACACTGTACACATATTATGGCATACCAGTATATGTGTATAGTGTAACTTCTGAAACAAGAAATCATTGCCCCAAATCTACCCAAATCTTTTCCCAAATCTACTAAATGTAGCTTCAGAAGTTACACTAGACACATATAATGTTGCACGAAAGTATATGTGTATACTGGAACTTCTGAAACAAGATATATTTACATAAATCTATCCAAATCCCTGTCCAGATCTACCAATATTAGCTTCAGAAGATGAATTTGACACATATAATGTGGCAAGAAAGGTTATGTGTATATTGTAACTTCAGAAACTCAAACCTTACCCAAATCTACCCAAATGCATGTCCCAATATACCAAATATAGCTTCAGAAGTTACACATCTAATGTGGCACGAACGTATATAAAAGTATTCCTAAATAGTGCATAGTAGACGTAACTCCACGGTCTTATCACAGGTTTTATAAATGTGTGTATGTATTATTAATTAAAAGTTGCTTCGTCACTAACATATTAAACATAGTTGGATAAATAATAATGTTGTAGCAATGCAATATGGTTACACACCTATTTCCTTTACAACATAACCTTAAATGCGGCCAAATATAATTGTGTGCTGCCTGAAATATAATATGCAAATGTGTTGATTCTTGTCAGTGTTGACACGTAATAGTGATGAACGGCCTAATGGGATACCACAGTTAATTGCGTAACAGTAGTTATCGACACAACGGAAGGTTGACCATATATCACGGACTTATAGCTGTGTATTACACTAATTTTCATAAATGTTATGAAACTGTAGGCTAGTTATCGATTCAGCGGGACATTGACATATATATCACGTAGTCACGAGTTTATACATACCCGGTGATTTTGTTCAGTTAAACATTAATGGATACGTTAGGTACGTGAAACAAATACGACTAGCCATTTTGTTTGACCATTATAAGAAATAGATGAAGCAAGTTTAAGCAATGATGTGTTGCGCTTAAGGCTTCTAAATGTTTTATTTTCCTGCGGGACAGCTCATTGAATTTGAGCCGTAGGTTAAATATGTAGGCTGCCGGATTTAAATAACTTAACGAGTAATATTGACAATAAATTAACGCAATCGATCAATGGACTGGTAATCGTATACTTAAAGAAGAATGTATACAAAGCAATTATAGACCGTGGGCCCGATCCCGAAATGTGATTAATCCGTACCACCTTATGTGGCAAAATCTTACTATGATTTTTGATACTGGTGATATCCCTAGATACTATTTAACTCTGATAGACTGCCATCTTCGGGATGGTTAAAATTTTGTGCTGTTGATTTTATGAATATTGAGTTCTGCTCAACCCGGGGCTAGAGGGCTTGAGCGGCAGCTAGCATATTTCACTACCACTCATGAACAGTCTCAATCAAACCGAGACTGCAATATTTCGTATGTGTCGTGCTCGGCCGTTTCCAAAGGTCCATTATCATACTCTTTTTTTCTAATTTTAGAAGCTTATGTCATGAAAACAGCCGATATTTAGAGACAATCCGTTTTTTACAAAATATCCAACTTCGATACCACCATTTTGAGTATAGTGATGCACTACACATTTTAATTTGAATATTTGTGATAATAAAATGTGTTTTACTATCATTGTTGGACATTTTTATTTGATAAATAATTGATAAGGTCAAACGTAAAGGGAAAACACATCTTTTTTTAATTATGGTACTTCATTCATGCCCGCTAGTTTTCAAAAATCGTCATCCTGGCAATATCTGTATATTAATAAAGAATTACAAAAGTATCTTTACTGTTGATTACAACGGAACATTTAAGCAATATGCGTCAGCTTCTTCCCAAGTTGATTTCATTCCTCAACACCGTTGGTTTTATCCTTTTTCAAATTTAAGCATTCTTCTGTACGAGTTACTCTACGCGAATTTGTTGCGATCCGGTTCACTTTAATGTTGCTTTTTCATCCACTGACCTACTTATATATGTTATGGGACTGGACTTGCTTTGAAAACTACTTAGGAATTTCTTTCTTTTAATTATGTTATGGCCTCACGCATCTTCAGCTGCTGTGAGTCATAATAACCATGTGCTCAAAGAGATTTCGATCTGCTTTTAAAATGATAGATTTTCCTTTACTCTGAACCGTTGTTTTCGTTTTCATAATGCTTGAAATAGTTTTCAAATTAATTTCGATAACCGCTCACGAAATCGCTCACTTGGTAGTTCTTTACACGAAACTCCATAGACAAGATCTGGCTGAAAGACTGGAACAGTAACTGAACTCTTTCTGAAGTGGGTGATAATGTGATATTGCTCATCGAAACACGATTAAATATGGTTTGACTAGATTGGGCAAAATTCCAAAGCTTTCTAGATATTCTAACTGAGGTGACCAGATGAGGTTTATTGCATTGGCATTGAGATCTAAGCGCAAAAGAAATCGCAACATTTTTTACTATTTCAGAATCATTGTTGGAACTGAGACATTTCCAGTATTGAAGTTCTTTATTCATTTCGTCGTTCTGTTTCAAAAGTTCATCAATAGAAATGGTGTCAGGAATAAAACAAGATTTCCGTAATTATCAGGGACAATATAGTCACCAAATTCTGGTTCAAGTTTTTTCCAAATATGATTTTTGTTGACTATTTTATTTCAGCTACACCATGAGAAGTCATAATTAGTTTTAACTTATTTATTTTACATCGTTTGTAACGAAAGCTCTTATTTGAATCACTCTTGATGTCTTCCTGGGTAGAAGAAGTACTATGCAAATGCAGATAAAATGTCTTGCTCAGGGACACAACACATGTGGTAATGGCGGGGACCAATATATTACAGCGCTCCACATGAATTCTTAAAATGCCCGACGATTCCGGAATTGTGCAGGACTATTCCGAAAGCAAGGGGTAAATCGATATTAAATATATACGAAGTTTCTACGCAATTTGAGAATGTTTTGCGCAAAGTATGAACTTGGGAAGGAATATACTGTTTTGAGTCCTATTTATTTCTAATTTCATGTGCCTATTTGTTTCACCCGTCTGTTATAAATTGACAAAATATAAAAGATCATAGTTTGGTTTGACATACTGAACATTTACAACCCTTTCTTTCCAACTATGGTTGATAATATGTATCCTAAAGAACTTCAGCTTAATATAAAGCTAATATATCTGATAATAACGCTTCTTTTCTTGATTTAGATCTCTCGATTGAAAATGTTCAAATAATTAGCAAAATCTATGACAAGAGAGATGATTTTAATTTTGACATTATTAATTAGCCCCACTTGGATGGGGATGTTCCCCGAGCAACTTCTTATGGGGTATATGTGTCTCAACTTATTCGTTTTTCAAGAGTTTGTACTCGAGTGGAGGACTTTAATATTCGTAATCTTTGTATAACTAAAAAGCTACTGAATCAGGGTTACCGTTACCATAAACTTTGTGAAACCTTTGCAAAATTGTATTATCGTAACCCTGATCTTCTTTCCAAATATAAAAGTATTTTAAGGACTCTTCTTCGACAAGGATTATCACAACCTGACTTCTATGGTGATGTGATTTATAAACTTCGTACGATTCTTGGTCATGATCACTTTTATACTATCTTTGTTAAACTTGTTAAAAAGTTTATCAAAAGAGGTTATGACCCTATCATTTTGCAACGTACTGTATGCTTGGTGGTCGACCCTTTTACAGTTCGCCACTATGCTTTCCTCTTTAATTGTACGATGACCGGACAGGATGTGGACCCTATGATGACCCATACCTAAAGCCATTGGGACGGTGATTTGTCTATGATATTTCTTGTCGTGCCCTTAATGGTGTATTCTGTTGTTGCTCTGGCTTCTGCCAAGTCATTGAGTACCTTCATTGTGGCTTTCTAGGCTAGTGTTTTTTGTATTATATTTACACGAGCATATTTGTGTTTTACTTATATTGCCTATTGATGCTGCCTTGTTGGTTAGAGATTAAATCATGGCGGGGATTTCTTTATTTACACTGTCCTGTTTTAATGGGATGACAGTTGGGTAAGTTTGAGGTTTGGTGCACCCTAGAACCGGTTTAAACCGCCAAATGGCCTTTGTTGCCACTGACCGTTCGAAGGCGGTAGCCCTATTATTAACCTTTCTGTGTTTGTGATGTCGTTTGCATTTTTTATTACTTTTGCCTTCTCGTTTGTGTTTGCGTGTTTGTTTTTGTGTTTTATGGTTGACTGTCGTCCTTGAATGCTGCTTTCCCTGTCCGATATTTTTATCTGTCTTGGTAAATGACTAACATGAACTTAATTATTGAGAAAACAACTTGAAGGCCTGAAACAATAAAGCGCGGATTTATAATATTGAAATAAGGATACGTTATGGCTGAGAAAATAACAACACGTGACGCGCCGACAATGGTGCTAAAGCCGGATTTCCAGTTCATCAGTTTAACGGAAAAAAACCTAAGTAAAAAGTGTGTGTGTTGGGGGGGTGGATAATTCAAGTAAAGTACATGACAGCGTTATGGTTCTTGTAATATAACAGTGTGTAAAGACATCGAACATGTGTGTCAAGTGTCAAAGCTTTCCAATAATTCGTTTTTGAGAAAGGAGGAAAAACAAAAACCTTAGCCAAAAACTTCAAAACGTCAAAACGTGTAGACGGACATACGGACGGACGGACGGGCATGCAGACGGACGGAAATCGCCAGACTATCATCCTGGAATTGCTAAGCAATCTGTCTAAAAATAAAAAGATAAACACAAGGCAGACAATACTATTTCTAATAACGAGTCAAATTGGGCATTCCATATATAATTTTCCTATGATTGACATGATTTCTGTATAAAAACATTGGTCCCTGGGCTGGTGCCATATTCCTTCGTATATACTTGTATACAAAATAAGTCAAATATTGAACATCTGCCAAATAACAAACACGCCAGTTGCTCAATAAATGCAGCAGGTGTTTTGTCACTTAATACTACTAATAATTGCATTTGCATGTTTTAATCATATTTATTTAAGTAATATACTGATAAGGATTATAAATATATTTAATGTCAAATGTCCAGAACACCTGTCCATCTGCTAAATGTACTAAAAACAATCATTTACAAAGACCGTTGGAGAATAAATTACCAGTTCATGCATATTTGAATGATACTTAATAAATAGTGGATATTAATATACATTTGATAGAAAATGAGGAGATAAACAAACGTTGCATCGCGAGTATACTTGCACTTTAAACATACTATATTGCTTTTATTTTAGGTTTGAGCCACAAGTTTCAGTATTAACATGATTAATGAAGAACTTGCCGTCAGTATTATAATTAACAACTAGAACCAAAATATTCCTACTTTGTCCAAATTCCTACTCTGCGCACAGACGATTCTGGAATTGAACAGAATTTTCCACAGAATGAAAGTTTTTCGCTTAATTTTGTGACACAGTTAAAGACATGCCTCTAAACTTGAACGTATTGTAAGCCAAATACTTTTAAACAAATTAATAATAAAAGCATCCTTCATCAAATACCATATTATGATTTTTGCAAAATGAACTTCAGTTTTCTGCAATATTTGTTATCTTTGGAAATGTTAACACAAAATTGTGTGCGAAATAAAAAAATCTACAAAAATAACTGATGGAAAGTGTAAGAAGATTCGTTATATTTAATATAAAAACATTTTTCATAAGTACAGCAGTTCTACTTTTTTATATAAAATTAATCCAGCTTTTATTAATTTTTTGATAAAAATCCAAATCTTTCGCCCAAAATCTTGTAGTTAAAATAAAACAATCGCTACAAAACTTTTGTTTAGAAAATTATTTAAAATAATTTAACATCAAGAACATGCTTTAAAATGCATCAAATGATTTTTTAAAAATAGTCTCCAGTTTTCAGCGATATTTGTTTAGTTTTTAACTGTTTTGCCCAAACTCAGGGCATAGGCTGCCGCTCTCAAAAGTCAATCAGAATGAATATATGTTGATAGGTATCATAGATTTCGAAAAATCTCGCTAGAATTTGCCACCAGAGATGGTACCGACCAACCTCCTGGCCTGTGGACTATTACTGTTATTCTTTTCCTCCTCCATATCGTACACCTTAACAAAGTGTTTAGACATGCCTTTGTGACAAAACAATTGTGCTCCAAATACAGCCAGTTGCATTCTATTTTTCAAAGTAAACAGTAAAATGTAGCGTAGATGTGTAGCGATGGTCTTTAAATCGCGTGATTCATAAAATTTAATGTGTTATGTGAAGTGAACAGACAGGAAATGCGAAGACGATATGACAACATAATTGTCAAGTCACATTTAGCTTTACTTTGAATTACTTCCTGATATAATTTGTCAAATACAAGCATAAGATGGCGCTCTGACAATGCTCACTTTTCAATTGTGTTGCGGTCTGAGACTCCCTGATAGAAAAGTATGTTTCTCACAGTTCTACCTATGTCAGAAAAGATGTGTTGGTAAATATTGTAGCAATATATAATTCTGCTTGGCGCCTCTGTCAATACGACGTCTGCTTGTTCCAGTAATCATTTATATCCATAAAATGGTAAATTGTGTATAGGTAAGTCATGCAGAAAATCCAGAACGCTAATTTGTGTACAAGTAAGTCATACAGAAAAGGTTTGAAATTGCAATTCAACTAATTTTATTCTAAATAATAATAACATAAAGAAAACATTTGCCAGAGGAAATTAGATAAATCTTTATAAGGGTTCATCTTTCGCTCTGATCCATTTGTTTTTTGTGTATACATATTGTCTATTGACAGCGTATATATTTGAAATAAAATAATACCAAAGGCAAATGTAGGCATTTATAGCAATGTGTAACTTTCAAAATACCAGAGACTGTACAAAGGTCCTATATATATGTACATACGAAAACACGCTATAAATAACCACATTACATTTACAAGGGTAAGTATTATACCGCATCGACGTACACATATTTAATATACAGACTGTTGATGAAATCATATTTGAATGTCTTGCTTTTATACAGCTGCTGATAAAATCGTATTTGAATGTCTTGCTTTTATACAGCTGCTGATAAAATCGTATTTGAATGTCTTGCTTTTATACAGCTGCTGATAAAATCGTATTTGAATGTCTTGCTTTTATACAGCTGCTGATAAAATCGTATTTGAATGTCTTGCTTTTATACAGCTGTTGATAAAATCACGTGGATTGCACGTTCTACTCATAATCCAGATATCACGGATTCGAGACTCACTGGTAGCTTCATTGTGTCCTTAGGCAAGCCACCTATCCCAGCCATGACCGTATGATGGGGACATTTACCCGGCGGTCCCGTGAATTGGTGGCTATCCTCCGACCACATTAGAGAGCAATATACATATATTTCATACGAAGAGTAGGGCAGGGTTCCCGAATTCCTATGTATCCTTCCTTCCCCCATCCTCTCTCTCTCTCTCTCTCTCTCTCTCTCTCTCTCTCTGTATTAATGAGCCGTTAAATAACAATTCGATTAATTCTGTGTTTTATTTTAGTAGAGCCTAACAATTTAGCATTAAGTGAATAAATATCTACCTCGTTTCAGTTGCGGATCCATGTGTTTTGTTCCCTGCAGTAAACTGTTCTGATATTTGCCTCATGGTTAACCAACAAGCGGTTTGTTCTTGCAGAATTGGCTACAGGCTGGGTTCGGACAACCAAACGTGTATAAGTAAGTACACTACCAGCTAGAGTATATATAACTTATAAAAGTGTAACGAATCTGATACGTTTAACGTCGGTTATATATACAAAACAACAGGTACGAAAATCCACAAAAGCTAACATACTACTTGCAGATATCAATGAATGTGATGCTTCACTTGGCCTTAACCAGTGCAGCGACCCTACCACGTGTCTTGATTCCGAAGGTGGATATGTCTGCTCTTGTAAAATCGGATTCAAAATGGAAAATGATCTGAGAACTTGTACAGGTAAATATAGCAGAAACAATGTGGGTTTTTTTGTGTGTCATTTTCATACGCATTCTAGCAAATTACATAAACAGTTAAAGATTCAGCACAACAGTGCACTGACCAAATTACGACTGTAAAATACACAAAAAAACAACAACATATTCAAGAGGAAAAAAAGAAACGCAACTCTGGGATTTCCGTTATAAAAATATATACTGCACACTTAAATCCACGTAATATTCCAGTGAAATCCATAGAAGTTTTGTAAAAGAAGGGTTGTAGCTAGTTAGAGAAAGGACAAAACTGTGATGTTGATTTTTTAATCACAGTACATTTGTAACAAAAACAAAATAATCATACATGTTGAAGTTCCTCTTTGAAACTTTGAGCCATTTAATTTAAATCTAGTTTGCAAAATGTTACATCCTAAGTTTGATGACCTGTAAAACGCGTACTCTTTTAATAATGACATTTTGAAGGGGTACTATTTAGTATGTTATGTGTTGTTTTAGTCTTCTTTCCGAAAAGGAAGGTATTATGTAGCCATGTACCATTTGATTAAAAGAAGCAGATTTTACATATAACAAATAGCGAAAATTCTCGATTTTCGTTTCTTTTTCCCTTTAGTATATATAGTGATGAGTACACCTTCATGTCAAGGTAATCCATAAGAGGAAATGTAGCATTCACACATTTCAGTCAATTAAATAAACCAACTCAAGCAACAATTACATGTATACATACACTTTAAATCCCGCATTACAACTACGCAGTTTTCTGTATGACGTTCCTACACACTTAAAGGAGTTGAACACAGGGGGTCCCGCCTTGAACCGGTCACTGGCAAAACAATGTCTTTCGGTTAAACCCAGGTTATCCAAACCACACTCTTACCTTATTGTCATTCGAATTAAACGGGATAGAGTATATAAGGAAACCTACCCCAGACTGTATCTTCTAATATGCTAAATAGGTTATGGTCTAGAATACCGCAATGTAAGTTCTCACTGACTAGGCTGAAGTGGTTGCAACATGAGAATAAACCGTTAAGGGTACGACAATACAACATTGAAGACAAACGTTAACAGTTACCCCCTTTCAGGATCAAAGTAGATGAAGTTTGTTGCGTAGACATTAAAACATGAAGAAACATGTCCATAGAATCATAAACACATACATTTGCTCAAGTAGCATCGGCTTTAAAAGAAATGTTGTATTAGAATATTAACATGCAGTTTGACAGAAATATCAAACTATACTAAAATAGAGAAAAACAAGAAATAATAACATAATTTATCACATAACGTCCCTTGTTAGCAGTGTCGAACACCCATTTAATATTTTATTGTATGACACATGTGTAATACAACCTGGAACGATTTTGATTGGTTGAGTTAAACCTGTAACACTACGCAAGTTTATTAACTGAAACTATTTTATTTTTTACAAATTCACCCAGATCTGAGTCATAAACTTATTATTTGTCAGCTTAAAAAATAATGCACGTTAAACAAAACATTGTTGTTGGTTTGTTAAAAAGTGGCGTAAACTACTATTTTATAAAGAGGTAAAACACGAACTCTTTTATACGCAACGTTATGTGTGAGACGCGACGTTACGTCACATTTTTCATGACGTTTTGGCGCTAAAGTGTGTCTGACGTCGTGGCGGTTCTATGTCCATCTGAATTTTTTTTTACTTATTTGATTGCAATGTTATGTGATTAAAAGGATCTTTAACTCGTTCCCATTCCATATAAGATTTATGAAACTCGTTATGAATTATTTTTAATTTTAACTCGCCAAAAGCCTCGTTAAAATAATTCATAATTCGTTTCATAAATCTTATATGAAATGGGAAGTCGTTTAAGATCCTCTATATATGAGTATTCGTGGGTATATCGTGTCAACTAATACTTTGTTTAGAGAAAACGACATTTCCTGCTCGACGTTTATATCTACTTTAATAGTTTTTGTTTTTTTCAGAGTTGTTACCAAAACAATGACCTTGTATCGGTTATAGTTCAATGTACCACTTCTTATACAAATAATATTAGTGAAATTAAGATTATCTCAATTGGAAACGCAACAGACCTTTACAGCGTTTTCCAATTATGTATAAATATATCAATATTAATTAATATTTAAGTGATCTTGGTGAACAGACCGAACTTATATAAAGGTAAAGCATTTGAAAGAACATATATTTATATAAAAATATAAAAATGTGCGTGTGTGTGTGTGTGTGTGAGAGAGAGAGAGAGAGAGAGAGAGAGAGAGAGAGAGAGAGATGATACATCCGTTCACATGAGGAAACATTTATAAGTCAAAATCATGCCATGTGAGGATACGCAAGGCCATGTGAAGAAAACCTTACGTCCTCACATCTATCTTTTAAATGATAGCTGATCTAAAGGTTGGGACATGTAGTGGCGTGGTGTGAGAACAAAAAAGAAAGCTAACTTACGTGTTTAATGAGACACAAACAGACGCAAAAGTCTAGCACTTAGTTGATTTCTTTAATGTAATACATTTTTTGTTTTAATTTAGTATCAAAGGCTTTAAAATAACACTTTAAATTGTCCTTATTTCTTTTCATTTTCATTTTCACATGTGTAAAGTTCATGTTATCATGTGTGGTCTTTTCAAAAAATGTATAAGTACTGAATTTGTATTTAATTAAACAATAACACAGTGATATGATTCTAGACATAAAGTGTATTTAATGACACACACATGTTGCTTTACAAACTGTTTTATGACTTCGTCCATTTAAGGAGGTTTATAAACATGTCATAAACGCAAAGTGTAATGCATTAATTAGTCTGTCTCGAATTAATTTCTAAATCCTTCTGAATATGTCTTCCATCTTGTGACGTGTTCCACTACGACGTCAATTGTGCCAAAAATTGCAACTGTGGTGTAGGTGCGACCATGTGCGACCCTGTCACCGGGTGTATGTGCCGTGCTGGCTGGACAGGCACTAAATGTGAAATGGACCGTGACGAGTGCACGGCTGGTACATCCCCGTGCAGTGTTAACGAGAAATGTGTCAATAGTCCTGGAAGTTACACCTGTGTTTGTGTAGACGGTTACGAGAAAGTAAATGGTGTATGTGAAAGTGAGTCTGTCAGTCGTCTTTAGTTGTACAACATGAAACAATACACATTTATTAAGTATATCGTTAACATCTAATATTATGGATTATTAGCTTTTATTTGATTTTATTTGCTGTTTATTTTAGTACTTTTAATTCATTTTTATCTGTTATCATAAAATTCGATTTGCTCTTATTCTGTATATGACCCTTCCTTATTGATATAAGTCCTTACATTGTGTTATCATTCATCTTACTTCTTCATTGAATGTGCCTACTTTGTATATATATGTGTCCTAGTCTAAAATTACAACCGATAATTGACATAGTATAAAGTTACTTCTTGCATTGTTATTCTATTTATTTCTTACGTGTGTTGGAATAAATAGTGCGTAAGCCTCTTATCACTACAGGTATATGATGGTTTTACAAATTATAAGAGCACATTGGACATTTCCCCATTAAAATGTGCATTAATATTGTTTGACTAGAAGTTAATCGTTGAAGTCATGGAATCGCAATGAAACCACTAGGCACTAAGGTGGATGGCATTAACATGAATGATGGATGGCATTAACATAAATACAGTTCCTCATATTATGATACCAGATGTCGCCACCTATTGCCCATCAAATAATGATGTCTCCATGAAACGTTTTTTTTTACGCATTGTGCGATTCTCACGACGCACACGCGATTTTTAAAAAAACAAGTTTGTAGCGACTACTTCTTGAAAACTATAAGTGATATTGACATGGGACTTTTTCTTAAATGATTAGCATGACATGATGTTGGTCCTTGTCGAAAATCGTTTTGATTCGACGTTAAACATGATTGCCAGCTGCCATCTTTATTTACAAAGAGTTATTTAGTAAAAACTTGTAGCGACTACTCCTCTGAAACTACCAGACGGATTGCCATGAAACTTTACAGGAATGTTGCTCTTGATGTCTAAATGATCCTAGCAGCATTTCAGTTTGGTCGAAAATTCAAGATGGCCGCCACAGCTAAAAATAGATTATCAAAAAACAAGTTTGTAGCGAGTACTTCTTGAAAACTATAAGTGATATTGATATGGGATTTTTCTAAAATGATCAGTATGGAATGATGTTGATCCTTGTAGACAATTATTTTATTGCGACGTTAAACATGGCCGCCAGCGGCCATCTTTGTTTACATAGGGTTATATAATTAAAACTTGTAGCGACTACTCCTCTGAAACTACTCGACGGATTTTCATGAAATTTCACAGGAATGTTGCTCTTGATGTCTATTAGATCCTAGTAAAATTTTTCAAAAAACAAGTTTGTAGCGACTACTTCTTGAAAACAATAAGTGATATTGATATGCGTCTTTTCTTAAAATGATCAGTATGACATGATGTTGATCCTTGTCGAAAATTATTTTGATTCTACGTTCTATGGCTGCCAGTGACCATCTTTGTTTACATAAAGTTATATAATGAAAACTTGTAGCGACTACTCCTCTGAAACTACTTGACGGATTTTCATGAAACTTCACACGAATGTTGCTCTTGATGTCTAATTGATCCTAGCAAAACTTCAGGTTGGTCGGAAATTCAAGATGGCCGCCACGGCTAAAAATAGATTTTTAAAAGCAAGTTTGTAGTGACTACTTCTTGAAAACTATAAGTGATATTGATATGAAACTTTTTCTAAAATAATGAGCATGACATGATGTTGGTTCTTGTCGAATTTTTTTTTGATTCGATGTTCAACATGGCTGTTAGCGGCCGTCTTTGTTTACATAGTTATCTAGTAAAAACTTGTAGCGACTACTCCTCTGTAATTACTCTACGGATGTTCATGAAACTTCACAGGGATGTTGCTCTTGATGTCTAATTGATCCTAACAAAATTTCAGGTAGGCTGGAAATTCAAGATGGCTGCCATGGCTAAAACTAGATTTTCAAAATACAAGATTGTAGCGATTACTTCTTGAAAACTATAAGTGATATTGGTATGGGACTTTTTCTAAACTAATCAGTATGGCATGATGTTGATCCTTATCAAAACATATTTTGATTGGACGTTAAACATGGCCGCCAGCAGCCATCTTTGTTTACATAGAGTTATATAATGAAAACTTGTAGAGACTACTCTGAAACTACTTGACGGATTTTCATGAAACTTCACAGGAATGCTGATCTAGCTATCAAAAACCTATCAGTAGAGCTTCAAGGTCATTGACCTCTTGGTGATTAAATCTTCATATAAGGGATTGTTTATAGTCAACAAAATCAGGTTGTTTCTTGCAAATTTATTTTAGATTATAATAATTTACATTAGTAATGCTTTCAAAAATAATTTGGCGCAAAACTATTATAAGTCAAATTTGATTCTCATTAAACTTTACAATATTTACACAATTATTCCAAATGAAGGTTATAATAACTGCTCTATGTTTCTTTTATGAAATATAAGTTAAATTAAGAACTTTAAGGAGTTTTATTGCATACCATTCTTAGGACACTAAAGGTTATTTGTATTAAAAACGCGGTAATTAAAGTATGTAAGGTTGGTTTTCATTCATTTTAGCCTCCACTTGGGATCACAGAATTAGGGATATCAGTGGTTCCACAGAAGAATTAATAATTATTGCCAAGCCCCTTTTTTTCCAAGCTTTGCAAACTGATATGAAGTTACTGAACTGTTGTATTTTGTGTTGTTTATCTGGTAAAAAAAAATATTGTGAAAAGTTTTTTTAAACATTGCCGAAACATCATGTGCAGGTACATGTATGTTTTTCTGTGTAAAGTACTGACAGGATGAACAAAAGTCATGAAACAGATTAATATTTTAAAGTTTTAGTGCGGTTTATTTACAGATTTTCTTTTATTTGTGAATTCCAGGAGTAAATATCTATTTTCCGGGGTCTAATTAGGTAAAATTAAGTTTTACACATCACTCTCTCGAACAATGATTGTTGAGTTTGAATTTGTGGTAATTGAGAAGAAGTTTTAGTTGTTTCTCTAAGTTCAATGAAAAACATACTGTTTTAGTAATATTACTTACCATCATGTGTTTAGGGATTTTTAAATGATTATCAATTAATTATTGCATAATTACCTTATAAAATATTTACTAATATTAATAAGGTGAGAAAGTTTTCCCATTGCTTTGCGAATGTTCATTGTAACTTTAAACCTGCTTGCATGTAATTATATTAAAGGAAATATAATTTCAAATTCTACTTCTTTCTTCCG
Source organism: Cyrtodaria siliqua (assembly GCA_037043455.1). Lineage (NCBI taxonomy): Eukaryota > Metazoa > Mollusca > Bivalvia > Adapedonta > Hiatellidae > Cyrtodaria > Cyrtodaria siliqua. The sequence continues at coordinate 44,850 of JAWPHD010009417.1, read as the reverse complement.
TCATTATGAAATTTGGTCACAATGTGTAGGCCATGTTCGATAACCAGCCACATCCAACCACTAACAGCAGTTATTGCCCTTTAATTGTGGAAAACTCACAAAATTGGTGATGTCTGCTCTCTAACTCGGAACAAATCTGATCCAATCTTTATGTTCTATATAGTTTTGTACATCATAACATTTCATTAATGTCAGGTGTATGCTTTTCAAGGCAATATTGCTTGAGATACTTGACCAATACTAGTAGGATTTGTGCCAAACTGGAACTGGTAGGGGACATGTATTGCCATGCAATACGCAATACACGCAACTTGTTCAAAACGGCCTTATGGTTTCAGAGAAGTCATTTATCCCATTCCCTGATAGATACGCCTTTTAACACCTCCAAACGGGAGGCTTTTGAAAACAGTGCAGGGCCAGTTCCAATTTATCAGAACGCGCATTTGGATCTTAGTCCTGCACTGTTTTCCACTCTATCAGAAAATGTTAACAAAATTTACCTAACGATAGTAAATAGTGAGAAAATACTTTCAGAATGGAAGAGTCCACTATTTTGCTTATAAGGGAAAGGGTTAAAAGTGCTAACGGACGGACATCCAGCCGACTACAGACAGTGTCACCACAATAGCCTGCTAAAAATGAAAACTCGACAGTGTTTACGCCTTTAAAAGTTTACGGACGCCAGACAACACGCCATGGCATAAGCCCTACTGGCCCTACTGGTAATTTTACTGGCCAAACGGCCAGTAGAGCTAATAACAGGACACACAAATTAATAACTTTAAGCATATCTTGCAATCTCATTGTCTTGTAATCTCAATAAAAATAGATGATCTGATCACATATATTCAGCAGCCTGTTTAATTCAGTGTAATTTAGGACTTTACCCAGACCCAATAAACATCTCCAGCTGAGAGTTCCTCAACTCAGAATGTTCCTCAGTTGATTAGTTTCTTCAGTACATGTTTCACAATAAAACTTAGGTTAATATTAGAAAAACATTATTGGCAGTTTACACACATCAGTAAGAGAACTTTAAAGAAGAGGACCAAGAGAGCCTGTATCGATCTACTTGCTAAAACTCCAACAAAAATCATTGCCAATATGCGCAACCACCAGGCTTGGAAATGATCACTCCTGCCAAGTTTCACTGAAATCCAGCCAGGAGTTCAAGAGAACTAGCCTGTACAAAGTTTGTGTACTAAAACCTTTAAAGGTTATAACTCTGCCAAAAATCATTCAACTGGAACACGGCGATGATACGTTTGGTACTCGCCATACTCGCCAAAATTTGGCCAGGAGTTCAGAAGACTAGTCTGGATAGTTTGTGCAAACCTTTAAAGGGTGATAACTCTGCAAAAATCATTCAACTGGAACACGGTGAATATCCCTGAAAAGTCTCACTGAAATCCTTCCAGGGGTTCTGGAGAACTAGTCCGAACAAAATGTGTGTATTCAAACCTTTAAAGGGCCAAAACTCACTAAAAATCGTTCAACAGAAATAAGGCGATGACGTGCATAACTTAGTACTGATAATCCCTGCAAAGTTTCGTTGAAATCTGGCCAGGGGAACTGAGTCCAGACAAAGTTTGTGTATTGAAACCTTTAAAGGGCCATAACTATCAAAAATAATTTATCAGGAACAGCGATGATATGCATAACTAGGCTTGGTACTGAACATCCGTGCAAAGTTTTGCTGAAATCCAGCCAGAAGTTCAGGAAAAATAGGCCCATGTGTGTGTATTAAAACCTTTAAAGGGCCATTCCCTAATAAAACTCTGCCAAAATCATTCCAACGGAACACGGGTGACGATATGCATAACTAGATTTGGTACTTATCATCCCTGCAAAGTTTCTTTGAAATCCGGCCAAAGGAAGGCCCTATTGTCTTTATGAGTCAACGCATTATGTCGTGGCGTTGTCTGTCCGCTCTTTAACCTTTTTCAATCTTGATGAAACTCGGTCCAGTTTGAAAACCAGACCAATTGCCCTGGTAACAACGGAATTTGTATTATGTCGCGGCAATGTTCGTCCATCCGCCTGTACTCACAGTTACAAATTATCCATTTTCGACGGCGTATTTTGTGTCAAATGGACACTCTTGTTAACTAAATCTAGGGCCAAAACTCCGGTGTTACTAATCCGATTTGGCTGCTTTTCAAAACTCCCGAGTTTTCAGTGATATCAACAATCCGGTAAAGTTCGAAAAAGATAGTGCTGATGTCAAATTATAACATATTTCAGAAACTCAAGGGCCATAACTCCGCTGTAAATGGACCAGTTGGTTTTTGAACTCGACCGAACGTTCATTGATATCAACAATCTTGTAAATAGAGGATCTTACATTAGTACTCATTCATTACTCGGCAGGAGCTTCACATTATATCATTTTGCCAACCTGTTCAATAAATTCAATAATGAATGAGAACGAATGTTAGATTTTATTTATCACATAACTCACATATCGACTTTTATTGCATTTTGCCTGTCGATTTAACACGCGAAACCGTACTTATATAACTAGTTATATATCGAAAATATAGAATGCCATTATTAAGGTTTTGTTCCACTCCCACACCATAAGTTATGTGATAAAGTTTGAAAAAGATCGGATGAAAATAAAGGTGCTATCGTGTTAACGAGGCAGTTACCGAATGGACGGCTGACGGACAACTGACCATAGCCATTAGCTCTGCTGCTATGGCCAGTAGAGCTAAAATTAAAACGCTGAGAGTATCACATGAGGAAAATTATGAGTTGAGAAATCTCAGCTTGAGATGTTTAGTGAAACCTAGACCTCGCCCGCTTGCAAAGACTTCTCAATGTTGAGATCAATCTCAAGCTCAAATTACATCTCCAATTAAAATCCTATAGAGAGAACACTCTAGCAAAACTTGTGTTGAATATGTAGAGTTTGGAGGTGTCAACTTTTTGTCAAATGAATCTGAAAATGAAATCGATCTCAACTTTGAGAATGTTAGTGCAAGCGGAGCCAGAACCTTAAACACTGGTAAAGAAGTAATTACAATTTTACACCAACAAACACCATTATACACACATACACCGCTTTATCAACACTGCAATTAAATAGTTAAATATTTTCCTGAATATACTCGACAATTTCTTCAAATATGTCCATTCCAAAACAAGTAGAATCTTTAGTAGGATATGTTGTAATTCAGTGACAATTCTTTCTTGTATCAATGGCGTATCTGGAACACAAACTGAATTGATTTCAACAACTGCTATTTCCTCTGTATCTATTCCATAGTTGTTGATCTGTCGAAAATATATAAGGAAAATGTGTTACTATAATAATAGTTTCTTACAGACGTCATAGTACTTCCCGTTTAAACAACATAATCGTAGAAACCTGGATGGATTTTGGCCATATTTGGTTCCAAGTAAATAATTCTTCCGCCGCATTTTACAACTGACCTGAACTAATTTTGCAGAGATGTTGTACAAACAAACGATCTTGGACAAGTTATTGATTCGGCCCAATCTAGAGTTACATGGCAAATGATTATTATAGTGATATAAAGTTAATTTATGAATTGATGTTTTTTATGCCAATTCCGGGACATCTCGCACAACTATAAGTTTGGTCAAGATCGGATATAAGACTAAGCAGAAAAGTGTGTTAAAATGAAAAAGTTAACAGACGCCAAACACCTGATGACGGAGAGTACCATGACATAAGCCCTACTGGCCTCTGACGAACAGAGCTAAAATTAACATGATCCCATCACAATCTGAATGGACAAGAACACTAGGATAACCCTAAATGTTCACTTTTAAAATCACAAAAAGCATACACATACATGTAACGGTCAGTTTATCATGTTTTAATCATCAACTCATTTACTACTTAATCAAAATACTTTAGCATCTTACTTCAGCAAAGATACAAAAAATCGTTGTGTATGTTTACAGATGTGACTTTCAAATATAAGGAACAAACCCCGAAGAAACGTGATTGCATCAACCATTTCAGCTATTAAAGTAGACTTTTTGAATACATGTTGTATTTTTGAAATTTCATGAATAACAAGAAATATCACTGTAAGTGATAAATGCCCCCGAAGTGTCCTTTGACCTCTAAGTATGACCTTGACCTTGGAGCCATGGACCTGGATTTGTGCACGACACCTCACTTGGTTGTGGTGAGCACTTGTGCAAAGTTATTTGAAAATCCGTCCAGGCATGCAAAAGTTATTGACCGGACACAATTTGACCTTTAAATGTGACCTTGGGGCCACCGACCTGGATTTTGTGCGTGACACATCGTCTTGCTGTGCACTTGTGCGAAGTTATTTTAAGATCCGTCCATGAATGCCAGAGTTATTGACAGGACACAATTTGACTTTTGACCTCCAAGTGTGACCTTGATCTTGAAGACCTAGGTTTTGCGCGCGACACATCGTCTTGTTATGGTGATCACTTGTGCCAAGTTATTTAAAAATCCCTGCAGGGGTTGTGACGTTACGGTCCGGACACGAAATTGCATACCTGTTTTTCACCTATGAACTGCAAGTGTGGCCTTGACCTTTGAGGTACGGACCTGGGTTTTGCGCGCGACACATCGACTTGTTATGGTGATCACTTGTGCCAAGTAATTTAAAACTCCATGCAGGGGTTGTGACGTTACGGTCCGGACACGAAATTACGTACCTGCTTTTGACCTATAAACTTCAAGTGTAAATGCATAATGTATTCACAATATATTATAGCTAAGTACATTTTTGTGTCTAATGGCGTAGATGCCCCACCTTCCATTGTTTTTTACAAGAAGATCTGTCCGCAATATTTTGTTACAAAATGCGAGAACAATAGCTGTCCGGTGACTGGCAGTGTAGTGTCCATCAGCTATGTTCGACAAGTCTTCTTGTCCTTATAATGTGGGAATTTCCCCAAAAGAAAGTGGCAATGATGACAATTTTAAATTATTTTGGAAAATGAACTTCTTTTGCCCATATTTTGAGTTTTACAAATATACTAATCCTTAAGGCATGCATTTAGGGAAAATATTTATTTCGAGGGCATTTACGTTTGGGCTTAGCAAAGCCCTGTAAATCATCAAATTTTCAGAAGTTCTATAAGAAGCTTAAAGTTGAATATTAACGTTTTTTATTTACATGTTACGTACATCTGTGTGTAAGTTTTATTTCTCGAAATATTACTAATTTGGACAAAAACACTGATGGAATGTAACTGAGGAAAGTCTCATCCAAGAAGTCTGCTGCATGTTTCCAGTTTAGTAAATATAAATTATATGTACCGGTACCTTTGATTGTGTACACTGTGTCTAGCAATGAAGGGCTTGCAATGAACACCTCTCCTACTAATCATATGTTCTGCAACGAGGACATTTTCTCCGCCTTTGTCCGATCGAATCCTTTTTGGCAAACCATACTTTTGAACAGCTTCAAGAACAGCATTAAGAACTGTGTGTGCTTTGTTATTACAGCTGACTTTCAAATAAACTGGCATTCTGGAGAAGCCGTCTATTCCACCATATATAACCGGGCGCCATCTGAATTTAAATATTCATGAATGATTTTATTGCTCTGCATAACTAAAATAATGATAAAATCCACTTTGCATTGAACATTCAACAAAGAATTGGCATGTGGTTTAATGCACCTAAAAAATACCTAAAATTGATCTGCACTCATCAAAAACAAAATCTTGTATATAGTTTGCTTACATCTCAAAGAGCTAGAGTAAAATGTGTTCAGTATATACATCAAAACTCGGTTCTATTCCTTTTTTTTTCTGGTGAAAGCCCTGTCAGTCAGCCAGGTGTGTATCTTCACATGTTTCCTATTAAACACTTGTGTAAAGTTTCACGAGTGTGGGTCAAACAAGTTGTGGAGGAGTGCGTGACACAAGTTTTTCGAGACATACATATGGACGGATGGACAAGAGCAAAATTATATGGCTCCAGCAAAGTGGGGACATAACAATGTAATATCTCTAAGTCTTAGAACTATATTCTTTCATACAATACACAAATAAATGTTGGAACAAAAAAATATCACTGAAATAATGTTGAACTTACAGTATTCTATACCTGTTGTAAGCTATTCGCTTCCAAAATACTTGATAAGAATTCTCCATCTTTTATCTCGATGTACATGGAGAATGAGCCTGGCATGTTCATTCCTGTTAGGCGCCATATAACCTTTCATGTGTTGGTGCGCCTTAAAACCGCAATTCAATTCAATTAAATCCTGGGTAGAATCAATACTAAGCAATGCAGATAAGGTGTCTTGCTCAGGGACACAACACGTGGTTATGGCAGGGATTTAACCCACAATGTTTGGATCATGGGTCCAACTCTCTACCACTAGACGACAGCGCTGTATGATGACTTCCCATTTTGGAATACGAGCCCATATCCCTAGCCAAATGCTTGCAGTCCACTCACATTATATGTTCTTCGTTGCACCCGACATGTGGTTAAAAATAATCGTCTAAACAGAACACCTTGAGGATCTTTTTTTTTTTGACAGCTTTTCTTACTCTGTGCTCTTGTACACGGTGTCCATGGACCATCAGCATACTAGATACTGTTCGATAACCAATTTGGGGGAAATTACACACTATACTTCCAACCTTTTCTTCAAGTGCCTGGTCTGTTAGTGAACTGTAACTGTCCCTTACCCTTAAATGATGCTGCTGGAGCGGTCTTTCTACAGTAGTCAGTACGTGTACTAACTCCTAAAAGTTCTAGCGTTTCCAGCTGAATCGAAAAAGTTGGTCGACCTAAACAACCTTGCTCCATCGTCGGCTTCACTGTTAACTGGCTTTGATCCGTGTCCGATTCCGAAATAGATTGACAAATGTCCACTGCAGCTTATAAGAGGTCAAGTGATTCCTAAACATTTGTAATCTGCGATAGTTGCACAAGCATCGAAGAAACAAGTTCTAAATCATCTGCCAGGTTAAGCAGCCTACCGTTTCTAAATACCCTGCTATGTGCAGTAATTTCCGTCTTACTAACTCTTTCATTTCAAGAAGTGCCATATCTCGTTAGTGTTAGGAAATCTACATAAACACCGGCTACCTTCGATCTGAAGAGTAGGGACCGGTTAGTATTTTAAAGACACGGTTGTTTCCCTTGAATAAGAAGGGCCAAGTTTATTACCGGTTCCCTGTTTACAAAGTAGAGCGAAAACATTTACTTAGCACAATGAAATTCGCACTTATAACTTATGTTATCCCTAAGTTATAGTCACTTCACAACAAAAACTTACAACCACGCATAAGTCAGTTGTACGAATGTATCAAAGAAATAGTCAACATTCACATAGCAGCAGTAATCAACAACATACATACACGCAATAGGAAGAAGGACACATGTGATTATAATTACACGAATAATATAGTGATGAAGATAAATGAGCATGTGATCTCCATTAATGAGCATGCATCGTACATGCATAGACTTTTGGCGGATATCCCCCTCCATACCTAACAACTTGGAAATGTCTATAAAAATAAAGTGGTTTTCTGACCTCACTCATTTTTTCCGATCGATGTCGACAGGAAATATCGGTAATGCAGCGTTAGCAAACCGTATATTGAACGCGCAACCGTATATAGGACGCGTTCCAGGTTAGACAGGATTATAAGTAAAAAACTACTCAAGTTACTGCAAATTGAAAACTGCTGGATGAATACAACGCAATATGATAAGTTGAGGATACATTTCGAGGACCATCCAATTTTCTTGTTTTTATAGTGAGTAAACTTCTTATACCAACTTCATAGCAAATCTTACATTACTATACATTTAAATATCAATTAAACCACATTCACACTTCATTGTACTTCATTTATGAGATTTAACATTTTCATATTTAAAAAAAGCTCATTGAGCCTTCCTCATCAAAGTACTGCGTATGTTTTATTTCTTAATTTCAGAATGTCCGGAGGGTACATACAGGGATGGCTGTTTACAGCAGTGCTCCTGTAACGCTACTAAGACCGCCTCGTGCAACAAAATTAATGGAACATGCACGTGTAATGAAGGCTGGACCGGTACATCATGTAACGACAATGTCAGTGAGTGTAACGACCCAGCCGCACACCAGTGTCCTTCTAACTCAGAGTGCCATGATACCCCAGGCTCTTTCTACTGTCAGTGCGACACAGGGTAGAGCAAGACTGGGGACGGAACATGCCAGCTTAAGTTTAGTAATAAGCAAAAGTAATAATAATAATAATAACAATAAAGATTTTATTTAACGAAATAACTCATTCGAAAACCATCTTCCACGATGCCTTCAAATACTGGTAAAGTACAGTAGAATATTGCAGACGATTACCAAGAATTCTCGATGACTATCTGATGTAAGATATACAATTTCCCCTTATGGCCTCAGCCAACAACTGGAATATGGTTGTACATATATCTCCATTTATTTAGTACATACATAGTGACATATTCATACAGTTTTGTAGATGCTAAAATCCATACATAAGATGTAGTTTAAATTTATTTGTGTTTGATTATCTGTTTATTTCGAATTTTAAAGGTTATAAATATAAAGCCTTTTATAAATAATTTATAATTTTGTTTTGCAACAGAATGCGATAGCACGCGCTGGGGTCAGGATTGTGCTAATACTTGCACTTGCGTATTGACAAATACATTGACCTGTATCCCGACCAATGGAACTTGCACGTGCAACACTGAATGGAGCGGTGACACGTGCGCCACTGGCGTAGACGAGTGCACTCAGACACCTCCTAAGTGTGGTGCCCCTCTTAAGACGTGTACCAACACTAATGGCTCCTATAGATGCGGATGTGAGAGTGGATATACTATAAACAGTAACTCTGAATGCAAAGGTGAGAGACACTTTAAGAGTGTATGGTTCATTCTATGAGATATATAGGGTTGTTGGATCTCCATGGACTGGTCCTTAATTCACTCGACAAGCACCATGTTTAGCTACATGTATAGATTCTCATGTATCTCATTATAAGTATTTACCTTATTGTTAAACATGACTGATATCATTATATTATCGACTGTCAGGTGTTAGTCTACGGGCATGTTTTATTGACCATCAGGAAAATATTTACTTTGTTTTTTGTTGTTGTATGTAACTTAGTTTTAATATGTTAAACATATGCTGAGCATTGTGTGTTGATTAATTTGGAATTTGGTACACGTGTATAATGTTGTAATGTGTACATGATATCATTTTTGTATTTGCAACTTTGTACTCTTGCGCTTGTTTCAGCCAAAGGATTTTCGGCAATTATTTCATTAATATACGATCAATCGAAATGACATCTTGAATTGTCTGTATGTCTAAAATAACCCCCATTCAAACGCATGCATTTGTTTTCCTGTTTTCCAATATGGCGCATCATCGTTTCGTCGTGGAACATTCTATTTTTGCATGAGGGTGGATTCTTTGTTTTTTTAAGGGAAACATTGTTTTTTCAAGGCAAATTTTCTCTTGACATGTTTAAACAAATTAGCAGCAGTATGTGTGAAAGGGGTAAATATGGGGTTTGGAGTTGGGTGGTAACGAAAATAAATCCGGCGATGGTTGTGTCGACATTTTTTTTTCATTTTTTCTTAAATGTTTTATTAGGAGTGGAAATGTCAGGGGAGGTATTCTTAAAAAAATGAAAAAAAAAATGGTATTCTGTAAATTTTCGAGAAGTGAACGATTTTTTTCTGTTTGTTTGTTTTAAATTACGGGTGTATTCTGGGTTTGCAGAAACATTCTTTAAGCAGGAGTAGGGGTGGTGAGTACTGATATTATCTGGAAGACCCATTACCGCCTAACAAAAGTTTGGTTTTGTTTAATCCTCGAGTTATGAACCCCCACCCGACGGCCCACCTCGCACCCTTCCCCCACCCAAGTACCCGGCCCGGTGTAATTAAAAAAACACCTAGATAAATGTTTTAGCAAGATACTAGTACATGAAACACATTTGTTTTAGTTTTGTCTCAGTGCATACAAAAATGTTTCCATTTAGGCCATTAGTTTTTGATAATTCGTTTTACGAACTCTCCTTCGACAAAACAGAATTAGGAATTGTATTATCCAATGGAGAATTAGATTACTGTGGTTTTTGCCTCCTCCCAGATTTCTTTCTCTTTCCCTTTCCAACGATATAAAAAAATAGAGTTTCCAATTTTTTATTTTATTTGTTTTCCCTCCTCCTACAGCAATTCTTCGTCTTGACATGCTTGATGGTTTGTAAAACGAATAATCTTAAAAATAATGGACTTAAATAAATGACACTCGACTCCCATCCCACAAAGTATATTATATGTAAATTTAATAAATGCATTTAGCTACGCCCCTGTTCTTTCGGATATTATAGAAATTCAACTTAACCCCCATTCTCTACCCCATTTCACTTTATATGTATTGTTATATTATATATTTAAGCTTAACAGCTTAAAATAATAGTAAATAACTATAAAACACAAAAATCTCCAAATAGCTTTACTTTAACAACAGCACGGATAGCTTATTTAATTTTAATTTAAGCACCACGTGAAACAACGCAAGACTACTGCAGCAATCTACCCTTCACTACCTAAATAGACTGACCCAAATCAATGCAAGCGTCTATGCAACTTCACGCAGACGATTTGTTTATAGAATTCGGAGGTCAAAAGTGAATTGGGGATTTTAAAAACTTGATTGCTTTATATGTATACAGCAAGGGTAAGCTTGCTCTTGCGAATTTTCCATTACCACCAAAAAGAACTACAGGTATAGCTTTTATTGATTGATCATATATTAATGAAATTATTGCCAAAACAACTTTGGCTGAAACAAGCGCCCCAAACAATATAATAGGTGTATATTAAGAAAAAAGGAGTGCATGCAATCCAATCTTAGATTTAGTAGATTTTTTAAAAGCACTAGTGAAGTTGCGTCTAGCATCTGAAACAATTAATACATCAATATTACGAACCACTACATTTATACCGAATGTGCCAAGTCTGTCAATTGTATTCTGAATGTTGACGCATCTGTTTTAAAATGCTATGGCCAAGTTTCGTTTCACAGCCAGTGTATGTTTATTTAAATCGAAATCAAAATAGTAGATCCTTACAATTGACACATTGCAATATCTGTGTATATAAGAACGAGAAAATACGATTTTATTTAATGACGTAGAAATATTTGAACTGGTAAATTAATCCCCTGGTGTCGGTATTGGTCAATTATATGGTCACATATTCATTTCGGATAGCATCATTTCCTGTGTGGTCAAGCATGTAGTAAAATGTATCTACGTCGTGCAAATAATAATTATTTTTATATACAATTGTATGTTTCTACGCTATTTAAGAGTTAGTTGTTATGTCTACAAAATACGGATGGCCACTGACGTTTAAAAAGAAGATTAGCATATGTCTGCTTCTATACTTACAGATAACAATGAATGTCTCCTCGGTACTGACGCCTGTGACCAGGCGTGTACTAATACAGTCGGAAGTTTCAGTTGCTCTTGCTCTCCTGGATTCTCCGGAACAGGCAATAACTGTACCGGTTTATAGTATGTGTTTTATATTTCCCTTTCTATACTGAGCAAACAATATTTAGCACATACAATGCATGTTAATTCCATAAACGAGTTACGAATCCGTGTATGTTCCGGATCAGTGATAAAGTGACGTAGGTATAACAATTAATAATGAATACTTTTATATATCGAAACTCCTTCTCATTTCAATGAAAAGAGACGTAAGTTTAAAATTACGAAATTCGGAACGTTTTTGTTTTAAACAATGTTTTGTGAAGACATATGAACCGTTTTTAAACAATGACACAATAGACATGTCTTGTCATGCTAAAAAATAAATTGTGTTCAAAGAAGTACGTTTGTATAACGAAATAAGTTGTTTATTTTATTTAGGAAGTAAATTCTGAATTGGCTTCGAAAACTTTAGGAATAAAAATAACTAGCATTTCAAAAGGCTTCACTTATATCTATACTGAAGCGCAAAAGATACGCAATTCGGGAATTTGTTTATATATTGCATATACTGCACACTTAATTCCACATAATATTCCAAAGAAAGCTCAAGATGTTTTGTAAAAAAACAACGTTGCAGTTAATTAGAGAAAGGACAAAACTATAATGTTGTAGACGTTTTAATCACACTACGGCTTGTAACGAGAAATTCATAAATGTTGAAGTTCCTCTTTGAAAACCTGAGCCAGTTCAGCACTTTATTTAACGACAATAGTTTGCAAAATGTTGCATCCTAAGTTTGCTCACATGCTTGAGCCAAACGCAACGCGTACTCTGTCAATAATGCAACTTTGAATGAATACTGTTTGCTGTATTATGTGTTGTTTTAGTATTTTTTTTCCGAAAGGAAAGGTCTTACGTAGCCATGTACCTTTCGATTTACAGCAGCATATTATACATACAATATATATAGCGGAAATTCCCGAGTTGCGTTACTCTTGCGTTTCAGTATAAGTACATATATATAATATATATCCCGAAAAGAATTGAATTGGGGTTTTAAGGCGCACCAACACATGAAAAGGTTATATGGCGCCTAAAAGGCATGAACATGCCAGGCTCATCTTCCATGTACATCGAAATAAAATATGGAAAATGGGCCTAGAACCTTCCCACCCTGAACTGCAGAGTTGCTGCAAAATCTATCGTAGAAACTCCATTTACGCTGGAGCCACGTTATTGTTTTTTTGCCACTGCTCTTTTGATGCGAGCGAGATAGCACCTGAAACAATGCAGGGATCATGATGAGGACCTTTAATGAACATGAACAAAAAATGATAAAATGAACATGAATTTGGGGGATTCTACCTCGTTGAACATTGATGTTTACATCTTAGTTAACCGATAGGATTACCTGGAATTCGTTGAGGTATCTTGTTTACATCGTTATTCCGTGTTTTATGTAGGAATTACACATGTTTATTTTATCACGACTTACTCGCCAGGGGGCGCCTTATATCGACTACGTCACAGGAGGGCGTGAGCACAGGAGGGCGTGAGCGTTTAAATTGTAAACAAGAAGGCTGAAAGGTTTTGTGTCGGAGGTTTATCATATTGCGGAGATTGATTTCTTCTACTCACCACGGGTAATTTATGTATTAAGTATTTGACTTGTATCAAATGCTGAAATTATTATAACTTTCATTCAACTGTATTAAGATTTCTGTGGAATTCTGCCGAATTCTGCCAGCATCATTCTGGTATTCTGCGACTCCGCAGAATTTTGACTGAATTCTGCTAGCCGCGGGATTTGGAACTTTGGCACTATATAAAAGAAATATAAAAAGATCGGACAGGGAAAGTAGCATTCAAGGAGGACAGTAAACCACAAAACACAGAAACAAACACGCAAACAGACAAACAAGAAGGCAAAAGCAATAATAAATGCAAACGACATCACAAACACAAAAAGGGTTGACAATAGGGCTACCGCCTTGGAACGGTTAGTGGCAAAGTAGGCCACTTGGGGTTTAAACCGGTTCTAGGTTGCACCAAACTTCACACTAACCCTACTGTCATCCCATTAAAACAGGACAGTGTAAATAAAGAAATCCCCGCCATGATCTAATCTCTAACCAACAAGGCAGCATCAATAGGCAATATAAGTAAAACACAAATATGCTCGTGTAAATATAATACAAAAAAAAACAATAGCCTAGAAAGCCACAATGAAGGTACTCAATGACTTTGCAGAAGCCAGAGCTGTAAGAGAATAAACCATTAAGGGCACGACAAGAAAGATCATGGACAAACATCAAACGCTACCGTCCCAATGGGCTTTAGGTAGGCGTCATCAAAGGGTCCACAGCCTGTCTGGTCATCGTACAATTAAAGAGGAAAGCATAGTGGCGAACTGTAAAAGGGTCCACTACCAAGCATGCAGTACGTTGCAAAATGATAGGGTCATAACCTCTTTTGATAAACTTTTTAACAAGTTTAACAAAGATAGTATGAAAGTGATCATGACCTAGAATCTTACGAAGTTTATAAATCACATCACCATAGAAGTCAGGTTGTGATAGTCCTTGTCGCAGAAGAGTCCTTAAATTACTTTTATATTTGGAAAGAAGATCAGGGTTACGATAATAAAAGCTTCGATTTTGTCATTTCAAAAGAGAACGATTGGGTCAGTAAAACTGGGTAGTCTATATTTTGGGTATGTGTTCTGTGGATTTGGGCTAAATGATAAATAGAATCATTTGAGATTTACCAGTTGAATTTAAAGGAAATTAGAAATTATATGTTATCTTTATGAAAAGATATTCACAATATTTTTAGGAATCAAATTATGTTGAGTTAGAAATGTTTCTAGATCTATATGATAAATGAATTATCATTACGATTAAACTGTAAAAACTAGATTTGGTTGTTATTTTATCTTTGTGGTTAAACCGCCTCCGAAAAGCATGAAAGTCGCCACAATATACTTCGATTAACGGAACAGTCCGGCTTACGTCCCCATCTGACGAAAGAGGCTGGGGGCGTATGTTGCTTAAGAACATTCCAACGCAACTTGTTTCGCATGTGAAGCTTGAACCAGGGACCGCCAAACCGGCACCCATATAACATATCAGATATTCACTGAAGGTATCAACAATTCATTTGCTTTATTAATTGACATTCCTTATCAATTTGCATTCCTTATCAAATAAATCTATAACATACCATGTTCAATTTTGAATTTTCATTTATCAAAGTCGTAAAATAGGAGCCTTCATCTTTAGCGTCAGGATGTCTCGTAACTTTTAAAATCAGAACTGTAGACGGATTCTATTATAATCTTGTACGTTTATTTATTCCGACTGCATGCATTAAACAAATGTTTTAACAGTATTTTGGTCGACATGAAAACTACCGGGAAAATAACAATATTGTTCACACTTTAAAAAAAAGTGACTTCAGAACCACGTTAATAACGTTAATAACGTTAACGTTATCTGCTGTATTTACAATAGCAAGCAATTCAAACTGGCATTAATATAAACATATTAAATTAATGTTTAACGTATCATACACCACTATATAAATTGTGGTATCTTGTATGAATTGAAAACTTACAAAGCTATGATAGTAAATGCTCATTTTCACCTAACAAAAAATCGTAAAAAAGGGTCATGACCTTTAACCTCGATTTTGTGGAGCGCTGTGGTCTAGTGATAGAGCGTTGGACCCATGATCCAAAATTCGTGGGTTCGATCCCCGCCATAACCATAGGTGTTGTGTCCCTGAGCAATCCCTGCCATAACCATATGTGTTGTGTTCCTGAGCAAGACACTTTAGTTGCTTGTGCTTAGTACTGGTTCTACCCAGGAAGACATCGAGAGTGATTAAAATCAAATAGCTTTCGTTACAAAAATAAATAAATTTAAACTAACCTCGATTTTCTCTCGTTACGTCCAACATCAAGGCTGAGCATGGGTACCATGGAACAGGCTAGTTTGTAACTTTTCCAATGATAGCAAACACCTTGCTCCTCGCAAAATATTGACCTCGAGCCTTAACGAGAGCAGGCTAATTAAGAAATGCCATGAAATGTCGACAATTATTCTTATTTTGAGCGCTGAAAACGAACCTAATGGTTTGAAGAAATATTATTAACTTGTTGTTTTAGTCTTTTTCCCGAAAGGAAAGATCTTACCTTGCCATGTACCAATCGATTAACAGCAGCCTATTGTACGATATATAGAGGAAATTTTTTGTCGCCTTTTTTTTCCCTTTCAGTATATATATATTGCGATGTCTCCCATAACAGAAACTTCTTTCATAGAAACCTTGCATAAATACACACATCTTGGACCAACACGGAAATGGTTCAGAAATGGATGTCACAAAATGTCACGGGTAGAGCGTATAGGTCGTACATAGCTCTTGTAAGCTGTTAGTTACACCCTAATCTATTGTTGAGTTGAAACAAATTCACAATATCCATGATATATTCATGTAACACGCAAAAGCGTGCAAATTTTAAGTGGCCGCCAGAGAGGCCGTGTAATAAGTTTAGTTTTGTGCTAGTGCATGTAAACGTATATGTCTATCTTCCTTAAACGGCAAAAATGTGTAAGGGGCCTCTCTTGTAGATTTTAATACTTTGAATTTAGCCACGTATGTCATGGACTGAACGGGGGAAATAATGTTTGGGCGTAACGTTTGCTATAAAACCCATTGTCTTCTAGTTCTTGCCGGGATTGATTGATAGTTGCTTTGTTTGGAACAGAAGTTGGACGGCGAAATTCACAGGCAATATGTGGTCAGTATTTATTTTATTAGTTTTTATCGTACATTTGTATTCAGTGGGCGACGCCATCTTGGTTGGCGGTTACGACATCCGGTTAGCTTTGAGGTTTCTCAAACATTAACTTTAGACTAGCATATGATTTTGAAGTTACTTTATTAGATGTAATTATTGTAATTGATCCTTAATTGATAACAGTGGATACTAGGTGCATTAGTTAACGTTGGCGTATAACTCAGTGATTGTAATACACGATTGTTAACATTAATTAACAATGAGTAAACTAGGGTAAATGTTCGACGCGTATGCATAGCGTTGTATAATGTGGTCATTATTGACATGCGTGCATGCATAACTCAGTGAGTGTAATATACGAGTGATTTGATAATGTTTATATTACATGTATTAGGCGCATTGAGTAACAGCGACATACATGGCGTATACATGGCGTTGTAGAATATGTATACATTGCTACTCACCACAAATCATTATTCAATAAATATATGTAAGCTGTACTAGCTTACATATATTTATTGAATAATGATTTGTTTGGGTAATGATAATTAAGCAAGATTGTTATGTGTGTCAACCGACATCTAAAACGTATGTATAATTGCAGCCTAAGCCATCCAGGGTTGGAGATAAGCCATCCAGGGTTGGAGATAAGCCATCCAGGGCTGGAGTGGAGCTAAGCTTCCACGATTAACGTAAATAGCGGTGGAGACGGTCCCCGTACCTGCGTAACATGGCCAGGTTTTAGTAGCGACAACCCCCGGGACACAAGGTGGGCCCATTATCAGTCCTCACTGGAGGAACATCACCCACAACCTCAGTGGAGGTTAATCATCTTACATATCGCGTCGTCAACCCTTATGGAAGGCATTTGATGACAATCACCAATTGGATTCGCGCACCATCATCTTCATGAGCTTTCGCGCATCACATTTATCGCGCTAGATCAACATTGTTATAACTTTAACAAAACTTTAGTGTCGTATATAATCAGTCGACACATTCAGTATTTATTACAATGCTAAGAACTTCTTAAACGTTCATGAGAACATTCTTTTCATATTTCATCCTTGTATTCGCTTGTTTTTTTTTAGATAATTGTATATATTTATCATACTTTAAAAGTTGCATTAAACTTATGTAAATGCATTCACCGTCATTGATTCTTTCCTGAGTTAGCCCCAACCACTAGGGTCATCCTGTGACAATGGAACTTGAATTAAAACACAAAGCAATGTGTATAAAGCATAATTAATAAACTAATGTCACGGTGCTTATTAAATGATTCCACAATAAGAAGTCCAAAAGGCCATGAAGTCGCTCTACTGGTAGTAAATGGACCAACAGTGCCCCGGCCATCAATACATCGGAGAAGGCATACCGTTTATTTCTCACTTATATATCACAAAACGTCTATTAAAATAATGGGTAGCAACAAGCGCTTAGTACATATCATGTCAATCTGCATAATTCTGCCGAGAAACAGGGTGCCTGAGATAAAACCTTATCTCGGCAGTAACGTTCCTATCCATTCAGGTGCAAGTTTTTTGATGGCGTCAGCACGTTTTTTGATGGCGTCAGCACGTCTTTTGATAAAGTCAAGGTATATTTGATAACGTCTGGGTATTTTTGAAAATGGAAAAAAGGTAAATTCAATAATTTTAAACGATCCACAAGATAAACATGATAAAAAAATGGTAAACAAATGATTTTCTCCTTTGTACTCATTGTGGAAAGGAATTGATGTGTTTGAGTTGGGAGCCAATGTTTATTGGGGGAAATTACCAAAATTGAGGCAAACCTTTAACCTAGGCAATTTAGGTAAAACAATTTACCGAGGCAGTCGCCTGATACGGTTGCCTCAAATTTATGTTCGGCCGTAAACTTTACATTTAATGTCAGTATAACTAACCTATAGTAATAGAACGAAACAAATAATGAATAATGACAACATGATTGCAAGTAGAATTTACTAAAATGAAGTTATTCTAAACACAGAAAATAAACAGGTATAGTTAACTTACTATAAGGAATTCACTTCTACAACCGTGTATCCTAAAAGACATCAACATACATGTCTTACTTACTTTATATGCATACACAACATACACAGGACCATGAAAACACTACTCTATTTAATACATATAGACGAAAAATATACCAAAAGCCGTCTATCCAATGCATACACAACATAAACTGAACAAAACGAGAGGTCCAAATGGCCCTGTGTCGCTCACCTGAGAATTTTTTTAAAGAGGAAAAAGTAGTAAACATGTGCAATTGATTATTAGATGGAAAACTTTGTACGACATAAGGTAAAGTTGCAAAACTTAGTTCTTCCTATTTACAGAGAATGTTTTATGGGAATGGATGGATAGGAAACCCCGGGGCACAGCCAAGTTTTACCCTAGGAACTTCATTTGTACAACTTTTATAGCATATATAAGTCTATGAAAACTGTGACCCCTGGGGAGGTGCCAAATTAGAACCCAGGGTCACCACAAACGTTTTAGAGGAACATAAGCTAACAATAAATTCAAAATATTAAACTTTTAGCTCTTGTAGTTTCAGAGAAGAAGTTTTTTTGTTTTTTCCTTTATCAGTCTTTGTAAAACTGTGACCCCTGGGGGCGGGGCCAAATTTGACCACAGGGTCACCATTTGAACTTTGAACAAATAAGAGGACAATAAGCTGAGAAGACGATTTTTGTTGTTTTTCCCTATATAAGTCTATGTAAAACTGTGACCCCTGAGGCAGGGCCAGATTTGAACAAACTTGGTAGAGGATCCATAAGCTGAAAATAAATGAGAAATATTAAAACTTTATCTCGAACTTGTAGTTTCAGACAGGACATTTTGTCTTCCCTGTAACTCTGATATACTGATTCAACAAAGGCCCCTAACCTCAAAATTAAAGATAACTGAACAAAGGGTTCTTATGAGAAAACAATGAATTACAAATCAAATTAAGAAAAAAAAAAAGAAAAAGAAAAAAAAATAGAAAAAAAAAATATAATTAAAAATAAAAAAAAATATTTAAAAAACAATCATGATAATAAAAAAAAAGAAATCAAATAAAAATCAACCCAGTGAGATTTGAACGCACAACCCCTGGATGTTCCAGTGTACATTACCAAATAATGAAAAAGGGCCATAACTCCGATGTTACTGTTTTGATCTGGCTGGCTTTTACACTCGCCCGAGCTTTCATTGATATCAACAATCAAGCTAAGTTTGGGAAAGATCGAATACAAAATGCAGTAGGGTAAGTGTGAGGTTTGGTGCACCCTAGAACCGGTTTAAACCCCCAGTGGCCTACTTTGCCACTGACCGTTCCAAGGCGGTAGCCCTATTGTCAACCGTTTTGTGTTTGTGATGTCGTTTGCATTTATTATTGCTTTTGTCTCCTTGTTTGTCTGTTTGCGTGTTTGTTTCTGTTTGTTGTGGTTGAATGTCCTCCTTGAATTCTACTTTCCCTGTCCGATCCTTTTATATTTCGTTTCTATGCAGAAGATCCGACTTCAAATCCCTTATTTTTTTTGCTCTTCTCTTCACTGCAGTAAGTAATCAAAAACTATTTGATGGACTTTATACAAAATCTAATAATGCACGCAAAGTTTTACTTTTTGCATCCAGTATTTAATTGCAACTGATACCGATATTTCAATTTTTATGTCATAACATGTGGCGGGAAATTGGATCACGTGACAAGTGCATCATTCTGTTCCGCATATTGCGGAAATATGCGCATGCAGCTATTATAAGATACAAAACATCCCACAAAACACGCCTCCTAGTCTTCAACTATTGGCTTTTTATAACCTAAAATTTACAGAAAAAAGCTCTAGAACGAAGCTTTTTGGAAAGCTAAAACTTGTAACTTTATGGTTCTCTATTTAGTTTGTTCAAATGGGCAAAATAGGATCAAATAGTTCATAGTGTTGCATATATTAACAAATTGGTGCTGTTATTTCTCTAGAACATGTGAGCACTTTTAGGTAAAGCCATTGACCCTCTTATTTATGGCTTGTAGTTGCAAACTTTTCATAAAATTATTTCAAATTTAGTCTTAAGTTAACTGCAGTATATGTTAAGAATGGGACTGTTGATGAGGTATTGCATTAGAAAGACATAAATAATTAAAATACTTAAAGCTACACAATCCCGATAAAATAATACAATTTCAAGTTTTTTAAACATAAGAACGCCTATAGATGAAGTTCTTTGCTGGTTGTGTTGTCTACATTGTTTAGGCTAGTATATTGTCATAGCGTATAAAGAGGCATTTGCATAATAGGCGTGATAAACGCTTCGGTAACTTTGAAATTGTACCACCCAGCGATTACGGGTATATAAGCCTAAACGTTTATATAGCAATTCGCTCAGATATCCGATAACTACAGACTACTCAACTCGATGAGGATATTTAATGGCGTGCAATGTAACTATATACATGTTTGTATTGTTGAACGAAAGGGAACAAGTAAAATGCGTAAGGCATAACGTAAATACATCACTATGTAGAGAATTATAAACACTTACCCGCGTATTCCACATATGTTCCATATATTGTATATACCTATTTCTTAAAATATCCTTGAAATAATCCAAAATCACACACATATTATACATGTATACATATACAGAGAGCGTGTATCGGTAGCCAATAGTGTGTCACGTGAAATACATGCTCAAGTGTTGACTCGGGATAGGGAGAAATTATTGTTTACAATGAGACTTGTTCAAATTAAGTTATATATATGGAATTTTCTTTGTTGAAAAAGACCAGCAATATTATTTCTCGCAAATCGTAGTTTTCAGAATATGAGGAAGGGGTATTCACATGATGGTCACCCATCCGTCTATCCTTCAGTTACACTTTTCAATTCCGGAGCTTCTTGGGAAAATAATAAGAGTCACAATTTGTAAAAAAAAGGATCGTTCTTGCGTGCGAGCTTTTGTGGGTGCGTGCGTAAACCGTGCATGTGTGCGTGCTGTTGTACAAATGTTTGTTAATATTTAAATCTGACGAATGTGAAAGGCATTTCAATCCTTTTTCTTCATAAAAAGTAAAATTCATAAAAAAAAATGTTTTAAAAAAGTACTAAGGCCCAGGCTAGAACCCCGTCCGCAACCTCGAAAGCATACTGAGACAGCGCGTTAACCTACTGCGCTACGGAGGCCGATTAACAATTTCGTATTAATTAAGTTACTTTACATAAATATGCTCAATCGCGAAGACTCACTGCTAATATCACGGTGGACAGACGTAACGGACCATGCGTTACCTTGATTCTGGTTGCACTTGTAACGGACCCTGGTTGGTAAAAAACAGAGGGAAAATAGACACTGGTGTCAAAAAGTTCGAACATAAAGAACAGTATCGTATGTATAAGAGAAAAACTTTATGCGACGGAACTTTTGAATATCATATCCTTCGAAATACATTGTCTTTATGTACAACAAATGCAGAATAATTCCTGGCAAGCTTACTCTTAACCGGTCGATACAAAGTTAATGACTTTAAAAAGCCAAACTTCCATAATTGTATGTTCTCTCTGACTGATTGAATGTGTTCCCAAACTGGTTTGCAACTGCTGTTGTTCAATAAAGATAACTGTTTAGTCTAAACATCTGCAAATATTTACATAATGTCTAAATTTCAGAGCACCGGACCCTGGTTGCTTTGTAAAAAATGCTTGAAATTCTGGCAACGGACACAATATGTATCTTTGGCACCGGATCCTGGTTGATAGATTGTTTTCTATATACCTTCAGATTAAAGAGAAAACGACGATCGGGACTTTAGCTCCACCAAAACAAACAATAAAAAAATCTGTTGGTTGCATGGTGTTTTAAGTCATCTTCAGCACATTTTATGTTATATATGATGGTCGATTTTTTCGTTGGGGAGGCAGACCATCCACATTTTCATAAGTAGGACAAGTACTGCATGCCTCATGAAATCTGGAAACGAGCTGGATTCGTACCCACGACAGCAGCGGTGAACTTGAAACAGTGCCTCACCACTGTGGACTACCGGTACTAAAATCATTCATGCGACAGCATGATGGAAAATAAAAAAAGAACAGGCCAATATTGAATGTAGAGGATGTGATCTTGTTATAGTGATAGAATCTGGTGGTGAGTTTGGCTAAATGCGTCTATGTTGAACAAGGTACAATGCTAAACAAATGTACTCCGGACCTACGTTCGTGTATATACGTTTGCGCCTTGAGATAATTCTCTCTTCACGACCTGTCTTCCGTCGACACTACCCTAAAATAAACTATGGGCCCGCAATAGTCATTAACCAAACTTACTTTCCCCGCACCGCGCTGCATGACGGTTTCTGTCGCCGTTTTACACGACAATGACCTCAACCAGTTTTTATATGTGTAACCGGAGGCCCCGGGTTTAATCCTCCGTGGTGCCACTGAGTTTCGTCGGGCAAGACACTTTCCCTTAGCCTTGTCCGTAAACCGGGCGGTCTCGTGTATCGGTCTATCCTCCGAGCACGTTAAAGAATTCGATAACAATAGTAGGGCACGGTTCCCGTATTCCTATGTATCCTTCCCATCTCTCTGGGGCGGCTATAAATAACCTTTACTGTGTTGATGAGCCATTAAACAACATTCAATATTTTAAAAAAAAGTTTATTTAAAAGGCATTATCTTAGAGCACGCAGCTGTGTACACACTGTCTGCAAAAATCCGAAAATTAAAAAAACAACACAATACATAAAAACAACAACAAAAAAAAACAAAAAAAAAGAAAAAGTAGGGGCGAGGGGATATAAAGATTCAGTCTATATCATCAACATGTCAGCGTCAAATAAGATATAAAATAGTGGGAATAAACGAATCACAACGTATCTGGGAATAAAACAAGTTCATGAAGTTTGCCGCGGGACCACACTAGCAACGCCCTAGTTAAACCCCTAACAGGTAACAATTGTTTGATCATAAATGATACTTAAAAACAAAATACATCAATGAATAAAAAATCAAATATTACAAGTAATACAAATGCATCAATATGAACAACTAATGACGTAGACTATATACATGAGTGTTAGTATAATGTAGGCTGACATGTCGTATAGAGAGGCCACCGTTGTTGTACGCAACAAATAAGAAAAAGTTTTTTTATTTAGATATTTTGTTTAAAATAACTCTTAATGTACATTTATTCACAAATTAATATAATTGTATAAAGTAATACATTGAACACCTCCTATAGAAAAGCTTAGCTTTTCGTTATAATCTCCGAATCTTACTGAAAATGTCAATTACAAGTTTTAAAGAGGCATTTACCAATGGTAAACTTTGAATTTGCAAGTTTTCATTATTTTATACATATAATTCTAGAGAAAATTTTAGTGAGAATGTTGCCACTTTTGTTTGTTAAAGCACTAGCGGATTTCGAGGGGAGCACTCTCATCGGAGTCATCCTATGATTTGAAAAGTTTATCACATAACATCTAGCTGAATGTTGTTTAACTGTTTATCAAGTTAGCAAATTGCTCCAAGGATAGACTCCGAAACACAGAACTGGTGTACATACCAATCGGACGGACGAGAAACATGTTTTACTCAATAATACACAGAAGAAATTGACTTGCGGCGATAAGGCTTCATCCTGGTCAAATGCAACGTGCTATCAAGTAGACCACGCCAGCCCCCTTGAAGTATACGAGTTCCTGGCCAATGTTTGGAGGGTGAAAACTCGATAAATGTGAAAATCTTTAAAATATCTCAGAACATTGTTTTTTTCCGTAAGTTGACCCCCGCACAAACCCCACCCAATTGAAAATGTCGCAGCTTTATCTTCCACCGCTGATATCAAACCGAGATAGTTCGAACAGGGGAACATATCTAGTCGTTTTTTTAATATGTATGTTTGCAACTACCGACTAGGATCCTGTGTCAGAAGCAAACATGAGCCGGTGCCATGAGCAAACAGGATCCGTTACTTTGCAATGCACAAACAACTTAACGCTTCTGGCAATCGGTAGATATTATTATGTATTAAATACGTCCAATGGATGTTATGGCTGAACATACATAATTCCAGACATAGCATATGCCCAATAGCAGTCACCATTTTTGAAATAAACACTTTCAATAGAACTAGACTACTTTCACGCGTCGGTGTGTAAACAGTGCGCGTTCTTTCACTTCTAAAACACTGTTTGTATAACCCGTTCTTCATGAATCCAGACACACAAATGCATCTAGTGTTCCGTGGGTGCGATCATTTTTAAAAAGTGTCTTATTGTAAAGTAATATTAAATATTTGTTAACAGTTTCCCGCAAAGGTCCTTTACATGAGTAACCAAGATCAAGGTAACGCTGTTTTGAGCAGCAAGTGTCCGTTACGTCTGCCCACCGTGAATATAAACCATTGCATTTCAACATATTGCTTTTCCAGGTCCGTAGCTACACCGGGACACACAGAGGTATTTGCCTTGGTTGAATTTTGGGAATGTACATACTTTACATAAAAACAACTATATACTAGTATATAAGGACCCTGGGGGAAATGCAACACATTAAAGGAAATTAAAAAAAATCTAGGGCGGAGAGGGAGGTTAATGCCACCGGACACCAACATAAGGGATATGCCTCGGTTAAATTTCATGGCTGGTTACGGGCCAGTTTTCATTTAAAATTACTTCACAAATCAATAAACTTAGGAAAGGTTAAATACTAGTATTTGAACTTAACTGTTATACTAAAACTTTCGGTTTTTAGTTAACACTTACCCTGTCATACAGACGGAAGCTGACATTTTTCATATTTTCTTTGATTTTGAAATATTATCAATCAGAATGTTAATGTTCAGATTGCCAATTCATACATTTATGTTGCATTTTTTTCTTTCGTGAAAACATCAATATTGGGGCCCACCCCGAAACATTGGGGTGCTCTTACACCTATGTTTTAAGACTATATAGAAACTCTCTCTATCTCGCAATGCCTTCCACACTACTCCTTCCTTCTCCCACTCTCTCTCCCATTTTCTCACTCCTTTCCCTCCGTCCCTCCCTCTCGCTTTCTTTCTTTCTCTGTATCTCTCTTTCTCTGTGTGTGTGTGTGTGTGTCTCTCTCCCTCTTTCTCTCTTTCCTTCTCCCTCTTTTTGACTCTCTATGTCTCTCTCTGTCTCTGTGTCTCTCTATCCATTTTATTTTCGATTTCAAAATTTCAATTCATGCATAAATTAAGAGGAATTCATTAAAACTATGTTGATTTATAATCTACTAATATGTGTAAACCATGCATGGATAACTTCACATAACAAATACTATATCTCCATCTTTACATTAGTTACGAGCCTCTACCAATATTCCAATTTCGATAAACAATGTCTCCCTTGTGTTTTGTGTCAATATACACAACACACACACACACATACAAATAAAAATGGAGGATTATTTGTATATAATAGTTTCTTTGATGCAATGCGATAGTTGGACAGGGTCTTTGTTAAAAGGCCGCTGCGTTTAATTATAGGTATTGTTTTGGATTATATATAAATATGGACTTATAAGGTTGTTTGAGTAAGTACATCTTTAGCTTCCTTTTCAATTTCTAATGACTTGTATTTGCTATTAGGTCTTTCTACTGAAGATTTGTCTCATCACTTCGGTGGTAAAATGCCGTCTGCTAAAATCCGCTTTTATACCCGTTATAAGACCAGTGGTCGATTCACAAAGTACCTATAGCGTCACATACAGTACCGCCTTATCTCATTAATATTTAGTGAATTTAGGCAGTGCGCATGTTGTATATATGAACCCACACGTATACAGTAATCACTTAGAACAACATGCGTAATGACCGTTACATTTGTTCAGTTCTAGTGTGCCTTTTATCGGGATTGTGTAGCTTTAAGTAAATGTCTATTTTAACTATTTTTACAGGTCGCATATTGAATAAATCCATGAATTAACATCACAAAGGAGACAACTGCATTGTCAACTCATGGCAAAAAAATGAAGGCACCTTACAGTTAAACTGTCAATTGTATGTGTTTGTAATACAATTTTGCACTCTTAATTGTAGTAGTTCCGGTATGTCAGACAGCTTTTAGAGTATAAATCTGCAAATCTAACAGTGATTACTAAATGTGAACTATCTCGATCCTTATGTGCAATCGTTTAAAACTAGTTTTATCTCATATTTAATGTAATATTGTCATACATCCAGCAAAGGGGTAAAATCCCCCCGAATTCGTGTTTATTTTGACATATTTATCCTGTTCATTAAAGATCTGCATCGTTATCCCTGTATTGTTTCTTATGCTACTTGAGTGGCAGAAAACAATGATCGAGGCTGCAGCAAAAATGGAATGTTTACAAGAGAATTTGAAGCAATTCAGCAGTTCTACACGGTGAGAAGGTTATAGGCAAATTCTTCATATTTTATCTAGATTTAAATGGAGAGTGAGCCTAGAATGTTCTTTTTTTGCGCCATATAACTTATTTGTGTTGGTGCACCTTAAAACAGCAATTCATCATTTAAATGGGCGTACTGAGTATTTTTAATTTTCTTTTGAAATCCTAAAATCCTCAAAAACTTAATTGCCAAATTCAAAACATAGCAATTAGCTGGTTATATATAACGCTTGCAGGCTTCATTGCAACTCGACATACGTGAGCTTGAGTGACAGTGAACCCGTCGTGCATTGCTGGTGACAGTGAGTTCCGTCGGTGCGTTCTTGAACGAGACACATAACCTTACCCTCATCCGTCGGATGCGGACGTATACCGGGCAGTCCCATGAATCGAATTTCTTTCTCCAAGCACATTAAAGGACATATAGAAATCTATTCTTTAGTAGAAATAGGACAGGAATGTTGCCAATGATATCTAGTTGATGCTAGCAAAAATTCACGTTGTAATCAAACATGGCTGCCAAAGCTAAAAATAGATTTTTAAAAAACAAGTTTTTGAAAACTGTAAGTGTTATTGATATGTGACTTTTTCTAAAATGATCAGCATGACATGGTTCTTGTCGAAAAGCGTTTTGATTTGATGTTAAGCATTGCCAGTGGCCATCTTTGTTTACATAGAGTTATATAGTAAAGATTTGTAGCGACTACTCTGAAACTACTTCACGGATTTTCATGGACCTTCACAGGAATATTACTCTTGATGTCTAATTGATCCTAGCAGAATTTCAGGTCGGCCATATTTTCAAGATGGCCGCCACGGCTTAAAATATATTTTTAAATACAAGTTTGTAGCGACTACTTCTTGAAAAATATAAGTGATATTGATATGGGTCTTTTGTCTCGCCTTTTCTAAGTAAACAAGAGGCATAGGTGTTGCTTTTCCAGCGGTGGCGAAGGCGTCAACATTCAAGTCTTGCGTGTACGTCATTTTCTCCCAAACTGTACACACTAGACCTTTCAAACTTTGCTTATAGTTGTATCTTGGGTGATATATCGCAACGTGACAAAGCAAATGTGGAAGTGACCTTACCATCCAAGCAAAGGACAGAAAACTTAATAAATTTTAGGTACAACTTTTGCGTTTAGGTCACTTTTTCACAAACTGTATGTACTAGACCATTAAAACTTTGCTTATAGTTGTATCTTGAGTAGTATATTGCAAAGCGACAAAGCAATGTGGATGCAAACTTTTGCGTTGAGCACTACACCTTTCCATCTTTGTTTATAGTTGTATCTAGGGTGGTACATCACAACGTGATAAAGCAGATGTGAATGCGACCTTGACTGTCCAAGCAAAGGGCGGATAACCTTATAATGTTTACGTTCAACTTTAGGTTTAGGTCACTTTTTCACAAACTATATGCACTAAGGCCTTTCAAACTTTGCTTATAGTTGTATCTTGAGTGGTACATTGCAACGTGACAAAGCAAATGTGGATGTGACGTTGATCCTCAAAGCAAGGGGCAGATAACTTAATAATGTTTACCTTCAAAATTTGCGTTTAGGTGACTTTATCAAAAAAGTTATGCATTAGACCTTTCAAACTTTGTTTATAGTTGTTTCTTGAATAGTACATCACAATATGTCTAAAAGCAAATGTGGATGTGACCTTCACCATACAAACAAAGGGCAGAGAACTTTAATTGTTACATTTAGATCACTTTCTCATGAACTATACTTATGCACTAGATGTTTTAAATCGAATGTATAGCTTAATTTTTGGAAGATAAAATATTCTATTTTGACATAGTTGTGTCTTGGGGAGTGCATCGTTTTGAACGCGTTGATTTCATCTATGACCTTGACTACTTTTTGGAGCTGATGATTTTTTTTTAATAGAATGACATTTTCTTTTTTTAAACAAATGCACCTAAATGTCATCTTAACAAACTGCAAACTCAATTACTAACATGTTAACAAACTTTTATTTAAGCATCATTGACCTTTTTTATGTTTAAGTCCTGCCCCTGTTAGGCGAGGCATGTGAATCCGCGGATTTCTTGTTTCTAAAATGATCAGCATGACATGATATTGATCCTTGACGAAAGTTATTTTGATTCGACGTTAAACATGGCTGCCAGTTGCCATCTTTATTTGCATAGAGTTATATAATAAAAACGTTGCGGTGACTACTACTCTGAAACAACTTGACGGATTTTCATGAAACTTCACAGGTGCTGATCTAGCTATCAAAACCTATCAGTAGAGCTTCAAGGTTATTGACCTGTTATTGCTGAATAAATTTCCTTCCCCTTAAGGAAATTTAATACAACTTCACCACAAAGTGCATCATGGAAATGAAGCTCGGGATTGTTATTTAGGTAGTTTGATTTTAAGTCAAGGTCATTGTTGCTATTGGAAATTGGTTTCCACTCAATAAATTTATGTTCCTTTCACGGATTTAAATAACAAAAAAAAAATCACCTCAAGGGAATTCAACATGAGATTACTATTCAGGTCATTTTTCCAACAGTTACCTTCTCTTAAGGAATTTTATCGAAATTTCACTTAAATGAATCTCGGATTGTTATTGAGGTTATTTGATTTTAGAGCAAGATCACTGCCAGTGTACATGTGAAATTGATTACTACTAAGAAAATTGATTTTCCCTAGCACGATTTCAAGTAAACTTCACCACAAGGTGTGGCTTGTGGAAAGGAAGCTCAGGATTGTTATTCAAAAGGTAATTTTGACTATTGATAAAAAATAGTTTCCGCTCAATAAATTTGTAGAATGGTCACTGACAATTCTATTTGTAATAGCACAGGTGTAAATCATTAATTGAAAGTAACACCTGTCAGAATAAAAGGTGTACTACAACTACCAGTTATTGGAAGTCAGAGTTTGGCAGGGAGCTGAAATGGACATGCTACAAAACAAATAGAGTATGGTTTAAATACACAACTTCATAAAATTGTGCAGCCCATTGATAGGAAGCACTGGATTGTTATTCAGGTTGTTTTGTCAAAGTTCAATGTTGCTGTCACTATAAATAATAAAAAAAAAAATCGCAAAAACTTCACTTCCCCTTGAGGGATGTCTTATGCACTTTGGCAGGGTTGAGAAGTATACATTGTGCAGTTTCAAGATATGTGGTTACATCTATAGAGGACTTGTTATTTGCTGAATTTGCTCGTTTTCACTAGGTTTCATTTTATTGACATTTTGGAATTAATTCATAAGCATAACCTGCAGCTTCATCTGGTCGATTCAAAGGTCATGCTTTAAGAGTTAAGATCAGTGCCCAGAATGGATGGTTATAATTATGTAAATATACAGTTCTAGGCTAGCGCGAGGATTTTAAACCCTTTAGTCAAATCTGGCTAAAGCCTTAAACATTCATTTAGGTTAACAGACCTCGCGTTTGCGTACACATCAATTGTAAGTTAAAAAGAGTATGCTTTTTAACCTATAGGGTATCAATATTTCCACATCATATGCATGCCGCATTCTGCTTTAGTGCTTATAATTAAAAGTTGAGTTGTATAATATTCAAAACTTGTTAGAAATTGTATTCAATATAATGTAATTTATTTTTTCCAAATTGTCAAGAATGACATTTTAAAAAGGACAGAATGATTGCATGCATATAGTAAGGAAAATATAAAGACAGACTCTCGTGTCACCATTTATTAGACAATTTATTATTTTTGTTAAATGGATTTCAATATGCTAACATTCATAGAAATAAAATACATAACAATATATAACACAGACATAAATGTAAAGCTTAGCTGAGGCAAATAAAACAAGTTCATGTAACAGGGGTCCCAAAGAAGCTAGAAAAATGGCGTTTCATGGTGAGACAAAATTCAGAAATGCTACATACATGTACACTACGACTATCATGCATAGAATTCATGTGTCATGTTCATGTTGATTACCAATTTACAGACAGCCGATCAAACACGTTCAAATTTGCCATTGTTCCAGTTCAAGTTACGCTGCTATGTGTACAACTAATCGGTGGGCACTCAACACTTACCAGTGATAGTAAAGTTAAAAAAGACCAACGGCCTTTAAACAGAGCATCTCTGGCTTATTAATTCTTAAACAAACATTGTCAAACATTACGTTATGTTTGACCAGCCATTTTGGCCGCTAATGTTATTTGATGTTATACCTGGCTCGAAAACGCAATTAACTATACGGATAATATTGAGCGCGGGGATACAAACTAGTTGAATGACATCGAGAAGCGAAAAGTGGGCGGCGTCTATCGCACACACGACAATTTGACAGCGGTTTTCAATAAACACGGCAATAATTAGTTACCGGTCCAAATTGATTGTCACTATTTAGTTTATAACACCCAGCGGGATATTGGCTTATAAACAGTTAATTTAAAGACTTTGTGTTTTTAATTTGGAATTTTCCGAGATTTTTTAGACATAGTCCGTTGGAAAGTTGTCTGGGCGAATTTGCTATTTATTTCTTACGATTTTCATTCTCCAGTTTGGGTTACTTTTTTTGGGTTACGTATGCTTATTTGGGGAATGGTTAATGCGAGAATAGCAGTTTAAGTTGTAGTTTATTTGAAGTAAATGTGTTTAATCTAAAATTAACTTCAAAGTTGGCTGATTATTTTTTTTGTACGCTCTGTGCTGTTGGGAACATCTCTGTAGTGTAAGAAAAAATGATTTTCTTTCGAGAAAGGAGATCCAGGTTCGAGTCATGGCGAGGATCCTGGCACACTTACTGATCTGTACAAACTTTGTTCTGGGATAACCACAACTTTAAAATACATACATGATAAAATTGTCCATTACACAATTATACTAGTGTTGAAACATGTTTCCATAATATTTGAAATCAGACAAAATCAAAAGAAAAATATTAAACTATAATTATTTTAATACACTATATAACATAATTATCAATCATTGATGTTATTCGCAGGAATTCCATTAGGCCCTCCCTGCAGATCAACTACTTGCACACCATATACATGTAGTCCGTACTTCCCATGGTATAACATATGTGTTATAGCTTTTATTGTTATATATATATCGTATATGGACAACGCCATATTTCCTTCCTTTTTTGCATAAAAAAAACAAAACAATAAATAGTTTGTGGCACGAAACGTATTTGCCGAAACTAGAGCTATAGTGCATCAAAGTGCTTATTTATTAAACGATTTTCAAATTTTTGCTGTTAACACAAATGTTTAGATTCAATGATAACTATGTACGTATATGAGCGTTTTTTATCACATAACTCTTAATGTCTTCAGAATCGTGTCTTAAGGTGACTTCATTAACTTACACCATACCACTGTTTATTTTAGAGCTTTATAACACTGCCAAAGTCCATGTTATGTGAAAAAGAGTGTTATTGTATTGAGCATTCATACCATGACTCACTTATCATTAAACGATCAAAACACATGTCTGCTGCTCTGTCAACTAGACTCTCTTGTCTAGTGGCAAAGGTGTTTTAATTATTAGGATATAGGTCTCTTTCAGGAATTGTATCTTCGTCCCACAGCCAATTGTCACAGCGAAAAACGATTTCCGTGTTTGTTCTCGTGTTAACAATATCAATGCTGTCCAGATACCAATCAGCCGCACTCCCAGTGTTGTCTTGCGCCACGTGCAGCTTGTTCAACTTACCTATCATAAATGTTCATGTAACAATGTCTCAATATTAACTGGCAATACAAGCAATACATGTATTATATGAATATCCGGTCAAGGTTGAGAATTATTATTAGCGATGTCGTGCGCCACGTGCAGTTTGTTCAACATACCTATCAGGATAAATTTCATGAAACAATGTATCAAGATTAACTGGCAATACAAGCAATACATGTATTATATGAATATTTCATGGCCCCGGTATCCGGTAAAGATCGAGAATTCCATAAAGAGGTTTAATTTGTTTAAAGGAATCGGGGCTCTGCCGAAGTTCGGAATAAAAAAGTTATACAGAGGGTTGACATTGTCCTAACTGAACCGGTTTTTCATGACTTTTGTTTTTCATACCATTGACATGTTTTTTTCCGAAGTCGCTAACTATTTGTGCTGACACAGCTGTTGATGTTATCGATATAAGTGTTGATGCGCGTGACTTTTATCTGCCCCTTGTGTAAGTCCCTATATGTGTCCAATCATTTTACAGATTTTAATGAACTTTGAAATTCTGTTTTTCATATGTCTCTCCGAAAACGTTGCTCATTAAAAAACTACTACGACAAAAGTCGAATGCACAATATCCCAAAAGACAAAAGTGAGACACCCGCAGATGATGTCTCAGTGGTAATACTTCACCGTATAACTTTTAAATGTAGATTTGGTTGTTGCTGCGGTACTGTTGAAGGGTCATTGCCTATCTCGGCAGATGAGTAAAATCCGCCCCATCCCCCTCTCCGTGTTAATTGCGTCATTTTTGTCATGTTCATTAAAAGGATTCTTCGTGATCTCTGTATTGTTTCAGGTGCTACTTAAGTGGTGACAGAAAACAATGATAGTGGCTCCAGCGAAAAATGTATTGTTTACAACAGAAGTCGAAGTAACTCCCCCGTTCTACAGATGAGAAGGTTCTACGCCCAGTCTGCATACTTATGTGTATCTTTATTTAAATGGGTGGTAGGCCTAGAATGTTCATCCCTGTTGGTTCGTCGTAAAACTCAATTCAGCTCAACTCTAGATAAGAACGCCCTCTGTTTACCAAGCGACACATTGCATTAATCTTTTTACATTAACCCCATTATCATTGCAGTTATACATTATCAGCAACACATGGAATAATTGTGGATTTTGTAAATGCATATATATCGTTTATATAAGTTGTCAGGCTTGTGTAGTAAATGTATATATAAATCGCATTAACTGTTTTCGATATACCTTTGTAATAAACACAAAGAACGTATGCGCTGTGGTCTAGTGGTAGAGCGTTGGCCCCATGATCCAAAAGTCTTGGGATCGATTCCCGCCATTGTCATTTACGTTGTGTCCCTGTGCAAGACACTTTATCTGCATTGCTTAGTACTGGTTCTACCCAGGAAGACATCGAGAGTAATTAAAATAAGTTCATAGAGCTTTCGTTATTATCGATGTAAAATAAATAAGTTTAAACTAAAGAAAGTATGCAGAAACAAGTATTTTATACACACTGACCATTGTACAGTGACACAATGAATAAATACACTAGCAGTTTATAAAACTCAAATAAAGATTATAATAAACTAGCTAGACACTCTGAAAATATTTATTATATATATATACACCAGTAACCTTTCCGACTGACTGAATACTATTACAGATACAATATTTGATTAATTACAAAGCGCATACCTAGGTCAATGGCTTTAATAAAGAACGTGTCCACCATTTTTCTCTCAAACAAATCTGCATTGGATCCCACTGAATTAGTCTGAGTAAGGAACTGTATGCCGGTGTTACCATTTTCTCCGTACAGCGTTATCTGTACATTAGCATCTGTTGTGGCACTCGTTTTTTCTCCCGTGTGCACGACTACCATATATCCTAAATGATTTAAGACAAAGTATGGAATACAAGTGGAGATATGCTTATTACTTATTTTGTGTTGATTATTGCTTTATGCTCAGTTATTCAATGCAAATCATTACAATAATCATCAATCAGTTGTCGTATCAATTATTATCGTAGTTATTTTATTACCATCGATAATCCAGGGTGTTTTTTCACGTGATTTTTTGATTCCATACACGGCTAAACAAAGCAAGTTAAAACCTTCGATTCAGGTAGGTTCTACAAGAGGAGTTCAACTTATAACAAAACACTTCCATTATGTAACTGAATCAAATATCTTGACATTCTCGTCGAAATTGTTCATTTGAATGTCACGTCTAAGGATTACCTCAATATAAAACATTATGACATGAACCATTGTGTTGTTCTTAATTTTGCTGCATCCGTATTTTTGAAAGAAAGGAAGGAAATGATGTTCCTGTTCGTTTTTTATATCTATATTTTGAAGCAAAGATCTTCAATTATAAAAACATTTGCAATACAATTTTAAAAAATGGTTGTAAATTGTGGTTTAAGGTTATAGTATTCCAGATGTATCCATGTCTGAACGTAAAAAAAGTGGTATATGCATATAGTTTTTGCTATTTTTCGGTTTTCATGATTTTAAGCAAAAATTAACTCGAAATTCGACTTTGAAAATGGTTAAAATGTATGAAAACTTCTAGTTCGAAAATCAGTTGCAGGCATTGTCATGAGTTCCTCCTCTATACAAATAAGTGTCATTACTTTCTTATCAGAAAACGTAAAATTTAGGGGCAAAACGCACATTTGTGAATAAAGATGAAAAGAAAATGACCAAAGCTATCTTTATGGTATGTGATAATACAGCAGTAATAAATTTTATTTTGTGCCTCATAAAATATGAATAAATGCTTATTTTGGTTTTCTTATAAAATCATCGGTAAAATAAGAGCAAACCGTGTTCCATTATCTGTCAATTTCTTAATATTGCGATACAATTCGAGATTTTAATTCAACATTTATATTTCTCTGTCTTAAAATAAAACATACGATCTTATTTAAATTGCAAACACAATTTTAAACAATTATGATATGCATTTAATAATAATGGACTTATCTGGATTAAAGTAAAACTCTATGACAATAGAATTGCAAAATATTACGCATCTAATTCAAAATGTAATTTAAAGCGAACCGCGTGAAGTTGGAGACTCTTTTTCAATGCATACGTTCTGAAAGAAAGTTTCACATTATTTAATCACGCATTTTTCACGATAATCGCTTCGTTGAAAAATAATATCTTAAACAAAAGTGTTACGTTATAAGTTGAACACCTCTTGTATATGTTCATTCCTTCGTAAATATTGACCCGATGTTGGTCAATTAAAGTGCATATACATGTACCTCTACTACGCGATTAAAAAATCACGGGGTTTAGCGACTCTATTATTATCATCACTACAAAACATTGACATCACAATGATTGTATCTCTATAACTAGGAATCGGCATCATCACTATCGATTCATTGCTATTTAGGATGACAAAATGACTCTGAACAAACTTTATAACTGGTCACCTGGGTTTTATGGATATAATTTGAGATATAATTTGAACACAAACAGAAGATGAATGTAATTAAACAATCTATTGCATGAAACAATTCAATGCACATATTTGCTAACTATTTCATTGAAAACAACCTAGCAGTTCAAACATAACAAATGTATACAGGTTAACACCCTCAAACCAAAAATGACAATGTCAAAATGGCGTTTAATATCAGTTGAGGCCTTCATAAGCTCGGCACCGGGCTCTCATTGACACAAGGCTGGAGGTGTCATTGTGGCATGAGGTATGTCCTTAGCTGAAAATATTGCCCCATTTCATGTTGCTAGAACCACCCGACAAATGCTGTAACCCAATCATGTCAGATTTCATCCGAGGCCTGCAAAACGTCCGGATCTAAATCCAATTGAACACGTATGGAACTTGTTAAAACGTCGCTTGCGAGAAATTTCACAGCGACGAAACATCCGAAAAATTGGCCAATGTGTCACACAAACATGAAATACCATTCCACAATGATACCTCCAGCGCTAAATTGTTTTAATGGTGCTTATGGAAGCAACACCAGGTATTGAACGCCGTTTCGAAATTGTGACTTTTGGTTCTGAGGGTATTGAATTGTGTAGCCGTGTTAATGTTTGAACTATTAGGAGTTTTGCTATAAAAAAGTCAGCAAATATGTGAAGGACGGTGTCGTTTGAGGTTAGTCTACAATCTTGTCTTGTCTTGTCGTGCCCTCAATGGTTTATTCTCTTGAGGCTATGACTTCTGCCAAGTCACTGATCACCTTCTTTGTGGCTTTCTAGGCTATTGTTTTTTGTATTCCTATATACACGAACATTTAGACTATTAATACTGCCGTGTTGGTTAGAAAATAGTTCATAGCGGGAATTTCTTTATTTACACTGTCCCCTTTCATTGCGATAACAGTAGGGTAATTGTGAGGTTTGGTGCACCCTAGGACCTGGTTTAAACCTCCAGCGGCCTTTTGTGCCGCCACTGAGCGTTCCAAGGCGGTAGCTCTATTGTCAACCGTTTGTGTTTAT
Source organism: Cyrtodaria siliqua (assembly GCA_037043455.1). Taxonomy (NCBI): domain Eukaryota; kingdom Metazoa; phylum Mollusca; class Bivalvia; order Adapedonta; family Hiatellidae; genus Cyrtodaria; species Cyrtodaria siliqua. The sequence continues at coordinate 8,024 of JAWPHD010009417.1, read as the reverse complement.
GACGACATATGCCTTTATTCCTTATTAACATTGCCATTTATGTTTGTCGTTTTTCTGTTTTAGGGTTTACTGTGTTCCGTGAAAGCTGCATTTCCTGTTCGACTTGTATACATTTTTTTTCAAATGATGGAATATTAAATTAAAAATAAATTGTTCGTTTGTTTTCCAATTATATATAAAACGCAGGTGCCCAATTATGAATTGTGTTCACTGCATATATACCTCCAAGTTGTAATCGAATGCAGTAAAAAACGTAATCCCTCCTTTTTTGTTGGAAATGGGCATATATAATTTGGGCAAAATAGCCCATTTCTATTTGATTTTGTTGCTGTATGTATACAAAGTGTATTGATTACTGAGAAACATTTTCCAAATTTCGAAGCAATGCATACACTTTGTGAGCAACTATGAATGACCACAGCTGTTCCATCCACCTTTTGAAGTGGAAAGGTATTTTTTATATATGAACATTTCACTGCTGCATTTTCCATACTTGAAGTTGCAGCAAATCATTAAAATATGACATTTTAACATTGGTGTTAATGGGAAAATAATTGGTGGTTTCATTCCTTGTATTAATTGTACATATAGGAGCATTGGGACTCCATACGCCTGCACCACATGTCCTGATGTCAGAACCATCAAGAGTGTATCTAGAATCACAAGTATACGTGGCGATTTCTCCTTCGTATGTGTTTGGTGCCGATACCATTCCACTTGAGGCGGTTGATGCTGGTTGACAATCTGAATTGTTTTATGTAATAATCGTATGATCTTTTAAATAAAACCAATGAGTGCGGCGTTGGGATTTCAGTGGGGTTCTTCAGAAAGAAGCTAAGTTTCTGCATCAGTATTATTAAATGTGCAGAATGTACTTCAGAATGCATTGGCACAAGAAAATAAGAAATAAACGCATTTAATTTGGAGAAGCTGCATATTGCTTGTCGGAACAAAAACAACATGTTTTCATTGTCTGTTTGATAGCTTTTTCTTACATTTTTACCGCACGAATATATTGACCGTTATCTGGGAATTCCATATCAGAGTTATTTTGGAACACGGAAAACTACGTTATGTGGAAATTATTTAATAATATCAATATTAAAACGTTCTCGATAGTTGCCTCGATAGTTTCCAGTTTTTTTCCAAACTCAAAATATATGTGTGTGTTTTATGTCCATCCAACTTATTGTCAAATCCATGTTCATTTTGAATTAAAATTGAAGTACAAAACTATATCATAGTTCTTGGTCCTTTACTTTCCACTTTTGACAATAATAAACTCAGCTCACCTGCACTTTGTATGGCAAAAACATAAATATATGTTTGTTCTAATAAATAAGTAAATGGTGTTTGTTTATATTTAAAATAACTTAATAACATATTACCATTGTATTAACCGCCAACTTCATTTTCACTTGTTAAATACCAAGTAGTGAAATTATATACTATTTTTACTAATAGTACGTATTGCATCATAAGCTATTTTTGAAATAAATAAATAAAAATAAACACATGTTTAAATCAAATTGATACACACCAATATTGAAGTATTTGTATAAGCTGTATAATTATTTGAATAGTTCAAAGTGACTTGTTTTATACATATTACTAACTGACGATTATGTTGCACTAATTATATATTTAAATCTACGGTAAATCTACGGTAGAACGCAAACACTGAAAACTATATAACTATATGCGGCGAACTGACAATTTGAATCACCATTTTCTTGTATTCTAGTATGAATATTTTAAGTGTTATGGTAAGGTAGCAGTGAACAGTATCTTTGACTTTTCCACTTTAAAAAATTGTAATTTCAATTTGCTAACGCGCGAGCCTCCTTTAAATGTGAAAAATATCCTTTTAGTAAGAAAATCGTATTTTCCCATTGAAAAACATAAGAAAATCACGTTTTAAAAATATATAGAGCATACAAAGCACTACCAGGCGTATTTTCCAAATAACAGCAAACATTGATCGGTGTGTGTGTGTGGAGAACATTTTGCATTTTGTACCAACCACTTACCAACAGATTCGAACACGCAGCCATAGAAAACCAACATGACAAAGCGCCTCGCTTAATAACAGACGCGTTAGTCCACTCGGTCACCTAGTCAACCTAAAGATTAAAACTAGGTGATACTAATGCTTTACTATTGAACGCGTCGGATATCTTCGGGCATTTCCGTCAAATAACGACAAACATGGCGTATATTGATACGATAGAGGATTCACATTACATGATTATTACCTCAGGTACCTATACAAACATTCACCATAGAAAGACGCCAGTTCAATACTGAAGCATAGATACTTATATATAGAAAGTTTGATCCAGCCAAAGTGGCGATATCTTTATTTACCAATTTATTTCTTCGTGAAAACTGTTCTCACTATCTTGTCCGGTTCTTCCCTATATATAATGCTATTGTCTCTCGGACTCTAATTTAACTGGATTTAAATCTCGCCTTTAAATCTCGCCTGTATACTGTCCAATAAATGGTATTGCCACAAACTCTTATTAAATTATTTACCAGCCTTCAGATGAAGACGAAATTGTGGTCTTATCAATTTGTTTTTAAATAAGGAAACACGATTTGGTCATTTAATGTACAGGTGAATGATCATATCATACAGTAAAATAAAGTGTTCAATTATCTTGTTTGCACATTGGAGTTATTGGAGTCCACATTCCTGATACACACGTTGCCGTGTCACTACCAACTAGCGTATAACTAGTAGCACAGCTGTATTTGGCAGTTTTTCCTTCGTAGCTGCTCGAAAATGATACGCGTCCATGTGATAGGCCAGATACTGGTCGACACTCTGATTTGATACAAACATAGTTTTCATATGTTTGTATCTACCTGTATGTGCTCACTTCAAACAATACATACGCGGGCTACTGACTCTAATTATATAAATGGTTAAGAGATGAGTAAAATTCCAACTACTTTATAAATTGATAGAATTACTTTATGAAACGATCAGACGAACATATCAATATCGTGGAACACACCAAACGTCGCACATATATACAAACATATTAATTAAGTTTCACGGGCTGTTCACGAAAAGCGATTTTTATTAAAGCGATTAATTCATATTAACTTTTATACAAATTTCATCAAACGTAAAGGCGAAAGTCTCTCGGACGTTATTTAACTGGTTTTAAACCTTGCCTGTATAATATTCAATACAAGACATGGCCACAAACTCTTAATAAATTATTTACCGGCCTGCAGATGAATAAGTAATTTGTGGTCCATTTTTTTTGTTTTTTAATAAGAAACACGATATGGTCATTATAAGAATATGTATATTGTACATGTGAATGTTCATCATCGTATCATACAGTAAAATAAAGTGTTCAGTTACCTTGTTCGCACTTAGGAGCTGTTGGAGTCCACATTCCTGATATGCACGTTGCCGTGACAGTACCGACTAGAATATAACCAGTAGTACAGGTGTATGTGGCAGTTTCTCCTTCGTAGCTGTTCGGTGCCGATACCTGTCCATTTGATGGGACTGATGCTGGTGGACACTCTGAGTTGATAAAACAAATCGTTTTCATATGTCTGCTTTATACATTGATAGAATATGCCTGCAATTAGTCATTATTTTATGAAACGATCAGACGAACATATAAATATCGTGAAACACCCCCAAAACGTCGCACATATATACATAAATATTTATTATGTTTCACGGGCTGTTGACGAAAAGCGATATTTATTAAAGAAATTAATTCATACTAACATTTGTACAAAGTATACATATATCTGCTTAATTTTGTCTTTTTAGTCTTTTCAGTCAAATTTCATTAAACGTAAAGGCGAAAGACTCTCGGGCGCTATTTTAACTGGCTTTAAACCTCGCCTGTGTAATATTTAAGAAATGGTATGGCCTCTTATTACTTTTTTACCAACCTGCAGAGATGAAGACGTTATTTGTGGTCTAACCAATTTGCCTCCAAATAAGGAAATACGATATGGACATTATAAGAATATGATCATCATCGTATCATACAGTAAACTAAAGTGGTAAATTACCTTGTTTGCATACAGGAGCTGTTGAAGACCACTTTCCTGATACACACGTTGCCACGTCACTACCAACTAGAGTATAACCAGTAGTACAGGTGTATTTCGCAGTTTCTCCATCGTAGCTGTTCGGTGCTGATACCTGTCCATTTGATGGAGCTGATGCTGGTAGACACACTGAATTGATAAAAACAAATCCGACAGTTCTTTTGTGCACAAGGTCAAAGTCGAGAGAAATGATATGGTGGAGTTTGGGCAGACCGGTAAAAGTTAAAAGTTATGTACTTATTGTTCTTTAGTTTGATTTGTATCCCAGTCAATTCGTTTTACATTATGGTAGGTATTTTCCATTTACTAAATAATATTTATATCCTTGATGATGTTAGTAAAATATGATAGCTGTCTGTTCCAAAACACAAGTAGTTAATTGGTTACATGCATGTCATCGTCATAATACGCTACAGTAGGATTGAGGAAGATGTATAGTTGACCCTCGAAATTATTCAATAGTTTGTGTTAGTTTAAAAATGTGTGTTTTTTAACTAATTTTAGATGAATATATCAGAAAAAGTACAATAAAAGTGGGTTTTCACAATTAAGGTAAGTTCACTAATTATGTTATAATTAAGCGACCAAGGATTCTACTTAATTTAAGTGTTTAACCTAATTATCATGATTATTGGAAGCTGCACTATTTCCTGCAAAGAGCTTTGACCGTTTCTACACAGGTAGATGCCTACACAGGTAGATCAATTAATTAAATATAAACAGTCAGTTATGTTTACCTTATTTATAAACCGAAAGGTGTCTAAATAGACATCATCGTATGAATTATCTTCAGCATAATGTTTCCTGTAGATCTTACAGTATATTGTGTTTGTCTAGGTGAATGATAACATTTGAGTCAATAATGTTCTGCAATACGTTGCCTGAGATATAAGCCAGTAGTTGGCAGCATCATACATCTAACATATCTGAAGAGTGCAAGACTCTTATTTGTACACTCTTCCAGATTCAAGTGATTTCTGTAAAATTACCTGGTTGATGGGGGCTATGTTATCAAGGAGCTGCTGTATCACCACGAATTGTAGGTTATCTGGATCCGCGTCCGTGTCGTGGTCAGGCCTTTCAATTGATATTTTTATGTGCCAATAATGTTTTACAACGCGAATATGATAATAATAACTGGAAATATTCAGGTTCAGCTGCATGTTACCAAACAGTTCGCAATATGAATAGTACAATACTATGAAGTCCATTTGATATAAGGGCGTATGGACCAGAGTATTATGTAATTCACTGATAGAGACATGTTATCTGCGAAGCAACAGTCAAAATGCATGAAAAATTGCAGCTCCCCAAAATTATGATAAACACTGTACCTAGGTATAAAAGTCGAACAGTAAATGCAGTTTTCGCAGAAAACAGCCAACAAAAAACAGACATTACAACAAACAACAATTGCAATGGTCATCAGAAGCAAGCATGTGACGTCCGAAACACAAACGGATTGGCAATATGGTTACTTCCTTGGAACTGTCAGTGGTAAAACGGCCGCTCAGGGTTTAAACCAGGTTCTAGGGTGTACCAAAACCTAACACTTAACTATGGTCATCCAAATAAAACGGGACAGGGTAAAGAAACATATCCCAGCTATAGACGCTAACAAACAATGCAACACTAATAGGCAATATAATTTTAACACATATATTCAGCATGTATATATGAAGATAAAAAACAACAAAGGCTTGGAAAGCCACAATTTAAGAACTCATCGACCTGGCAGAAGTCATAGCAACATGGGAACAAACCATTAAGGTTACAACAAGACACGATTTAAGCAAACATCAAAGGCTAACGTCCTTTGACGTCCTTGGCCAACGTCCTTATGTGGACTTGCAAAGAAGGTTGTGAAGCACTCATTTTCCTATTAGATATCCTATTAGATAATATTTTCGTCAGGTATGGAACTACCGTTTATAGTCAAAATGTTGGTATCCCTATGGGTACGAAATGTGCACCTCTTGTCGCAGATTTGGTTTCAGTCGTGTTGCTATGAAAGAGATTTCATGTTGAGTCGTTCAACAGATACTCAGGCAGATGTAACTGAAGCCTTTAAGGACACCTCTCGGTATTTGGATGACACATGTAACATTGACAATCCTTTCTTTTCTACTATGGTTAATACTATCTATCCCAAGGAATTTCAACTCAACAAAGCTAATATTTATGATACTGTCGCTTCTTTTCTTGAATTACATATCTCTAGTGAAAATGGAGAAATAATAAGCAAAATCTATGACAAGAGAGATGATTTTAATTCTTATATTGTTAATTAGCCTCACTTAGATGTAGATGTTCCCCATTATACTTCTTATGGGGTCTATGATTCTCAACGTATTCGTTTTTATAGAGGTTGTAGTCGAGTTGAGGACTTTAACATTCGTAATCTGTGCATAACTAAAAAGCTATTCCATCAGAGCTATCGTTACCACGACCTTCGGAAAACCTTTCCAAAATATTATTATCGTAACCCTGATCTACTTTTAAAATTTAAAAGCAATTTAAGAACACTTCTGCTACAAGGACTATCACAACCTGAATGGCTGAATGTGATTTACAAACTTCGTAAGATCCTTGGTCATAATCACTTTCATACAATCTTCATTAAACTTGTTAAAACGTTTATCAAAAGAGGATATGACCATATCACTTTGCAACGTACAGCATGTTTAGTGGTTGACCCATTTACAGTTTGCCACAATGCTTTCATCATTGATTGAGCGATGACAGGACAGATGATGTTCCCTATGATGACGTCTACCTAAATCCCCAAAGGACGGTAGCGTACTAGGATGCTTAAATCTTGTCTTGTACCCTTGATGGTTTGTTCACTTGTTGCTCTGGCTTCTGTCAAGTAATGGAATACTTGCTTTGTGGATTTCTATTATTTTTTTTTATACTCATATTTACATGATCATGTATGTGTATACTTTTATTGCCTATTAATGCTGCATTGTTTGTTAGGGAATATAACCTGGTGGGGATATCTTTATTTACGATTTAGAACAACACGGGCCTTTGGTACACTCAGGTGTAAATGTCAATTAAACGTTTACTTGCTCAAATTTCTTGTAGATATAAGCTTGACTGACAGATCGGAACTATGGATAGACCTTGTGTTTAAATTAATTTCGCATTTTGATCATAAATATGTTGTAAACTTGTATTACATCAACATAGCCTTACTATAGAATGGAAGCAATGGTTGCTTTGCATGCAATTTTCTACAATGGGTACGGACATGCCAATGCATATCCAAATAACGTAGCATTTAATTGTTTGAGTTGCTTAACATGTATACTATACAAAACATCAAGATTTTTTATTTTTTATTTCTTTTGCCTTTTCGTTTGTCTGTTTGCGTGTTTGTTTTTGTGTTTTATGGTTGACTGTCGTCCTTGAATGCTGCTTTCCCTGTCCGATATTTTTATCCTTCTTTACATACTTCCATATAGGTAAAAAATACCTTGTTTGCAAAGGGTAGCTAAAGGACTCCATGCTCCGTTTGCACACGTAGCCGTTTTAGAGCCGATGAGATAATAACCATCACGGCAGGTGTATGTCGCGGTTTCTCCTTCATAACTGTTTGGTGCTGATACATGTCCATTTGAAGGGGCTATAGCAGGTGGGCAGTCTGAAATGTTTTAAATATGAATTTATCAGTACTATTCAATAGTATTCATTGTAGTAACCGTTTGTTTATCTTAAAACAATATGTGACCGACTTATTATAAGTAAATTCAAATAACATATCATTTAATTGTTTGAGATTTTTAACATGTATACTAACCAAACACTACAAGTTTTACATACTACCACATAGGTAAGCAATACCTTGTTTGCAAAGGGGAGCTAAAGGACTCCATGCTGCTTTTGCACACGTAGCCGTTTCAGAGCCGATGACAGAATAGCCA